>JAODJU010000036.1:13476969-13505508 GCA_026776725.1 Gnathonemus echidnorhynchus
TAATATTATATGTAAAATTGGGTGGGGGGAGCCACGGTGACATTTTGTCAGAGGGCCCACAATTCTTAGGTACACTCATGTCTATGGGAGGTTAAACAAATTTGCTGATTTGCTCAGAGAAAACTAAGTACAGTGGTACCTTGGTTTGCGAGCACAATTCATTCCAGAAATGTGCTTGTAATTCAAAGCACTCGTATATCAAAGCGAATTTTCCCATAAGAAATAATGAAAACTCAGATGATTCGTTCCATAACCCAAAAATATTCATATAAAAATGATTAATATAAAATATAAAGTAAAAATACATAAAACAAATGAACCTGCACTTTACCTTTGAAAAGAATCATGGATGGTGTGAGGGAGACAAGAGAGAGGAGAAGAGGAGGGTTATTTTGTAGGACGACTTTCACTATAACTAATGAAATCACAACTAACTGTTGGCTCACTGGAACCTTTTTCTTTTTGTGCGATTTTAACAAGGAACATATCCAATGACAGCTGCTTTTGTCTCCTTTTCGATTTCACAGAAATGTGACATTGCATTGTCGTTAAACAGATTAATCACTCGCACTGTTACGGCCTTATTTGGTTGGTGCTTTTCTACTAAATTTTGACTATATGAGTGAGGCACGCCGACTGAGACCGAGCATGGGAGACGATTACCCACAATCCCACAGTGAGAGAGAGAAGAACCATTGGCTCAGTTGTGATTACGCAAACAAAGCGTATATATAATACTCGTATTGCAAGACCTCGCTCGTTTATCAAGTTAAAATTTATTTAAAAATTTTGCTCGTCTTGCAAAACACTCGCAGACCAAAGCTTTACTGTATAGCTAGTTTCCTTGTGTTGATCTTTTGGGTGACAGAAAAAGTAGCTGAACCAGTTGGGTTGGGATTGAATTTTTCACATACTTCCTGCAGTGTGAAAATTATTCCTCCCAGCCTTCAGACCTCACTCTGGAACATTCTCCCTTGAAGAGGAGGTAGGCATTGCTGTCTCCGCCAGCCAGCACCTAGCCAAAGAGCACAGACATGCAGCCGTCTGTGTACATGGACACTGTGTATGCTGAGAAGCAGAAGTTGGAAAAGGCGGAGAAGAAGGAGAGTATCTGCCTGGAAGTAGTGGCCCTAGTCGTCGGATTCATCGGCCTGATCGGCGTGTCAGCCGTGACAGGGCTTCCCATGTGGAAGGTGACGGCCTTCATCGGGGAGAACATCATCGTCATGGAGACGCGTTGGGAGGGCCTTTGGATGAACTGCTACCGACAGGCCAACATCCGGATGCAGTGCAAGGTGTACGACTCACTCCTCTACCTGCCGCCCGATCTGCAGGCGGCCCGCGGACTCATGTGTACCGCAGTGGCTCTTACCTTCTTTGCTATGATAATTTCAGCAGTGGGTATGAAGGGCACCAAACTGGTAGCCCACAGCCCCCGACTTAAGCATCTGATCCTTGTGGTGGGTGGATGCCTCTTCCTGGCCGCTTGCATCGCCACCCTCATCCCCGTCTCTTGGACCGGTCATGTCATCATCCAGGACTTCTACAACCCGCTGCTGATCAACGCTCAGCGCCGCGAGCTCGGGGAGGCACTCTACATCGGCTGGGTGACCTCCGGTATACTCTTTGCCGCTGGCATGATCCTCGTGTGTCGTCATGCGCCTCGCACTCAGGACGAATACCTGCAGAAAATGTACAAGGCTAGCTCTGTACCTTACTCCTACACCTACAGACCGGACTACACCTACCAGCCTGCGTACACCTACAAACCCGCATACAACTACCAGCCAGCATATTCCTACCAGGCTGTCCACTCCCCCATACCCCCTCCAGGGTCAGTCATTTACGCTGCTGGTCCTCAGTACCTCTGAACCAGGCTGCTCTTGAAAGGGGATCCATGGACCATGTGCTGGAGATACGTGGGTCTGGGAAGGGTGGAAAAAATAATCTGGAATGCAACGGACCACAAAAAATGGCTTTAAATTTTTGCTTAACTCTTCATTGACTCTCTGTTGGTATCGAGGTCAGAACAATAGCAATACGCACACCTGCGTTACATGGTGACTATTTTGTATATGTTAATTGCTTAATTAATCACGGAAGTTGGTTAGATGAGGGGAAGTTGGGCAAATAGCCTTTTATAAATGACCCCAGTGTGATTTCATGTTTATCATAACCATAGACCTGTGGCTTCATTAGAAAGAATAGATGTAATACTAAAGCCTTAATTGTTTAGTGATTTAGCAAACACCAAAAGACATCAAATGATACTCCTGGTCTACTTGACTGCTCTTCAGAGTAGAATTTGCATGCTTGCATTGTTTTTACAAGGAGTTTATCAGAGTACAAATGCCAATCTGCAGAGTAAAAGACTGCCTGGGTGAGGCGGATGATAAACATATACAGGTTTGCCTGCTTTGTTGTTGAGTCTTTCTTTATGCTGTATGGTTTGTGATGGCTTCACAGCAGCTGTGAAGTTGTGATAATAAAAGTTTTTGGTATATTTTCACATTGCTCTTGTTCATTTTAATTCTTCATTTTTCAGTTTAGTATATAACAATTCCAGTGCTCCGTGGGCTTCTTGGTTGTTGCATCGACTGTATTCTCTCACCACATACCATCACGCAATTTTTTTTATCTAGGAGTTGTGGGACTTTTAGCTACCTGCTCTTTACTTTGAAAAGGGGCTTTCTTTATCCTGGAGCCGTCAGTGAAAATATGTAAAAGAACCTGAAAAACTGGCCAGACCACAGTCACAATGCAAATTTCCCCCAGGGCTGATTAATTTAAAAAAAACACAGGCACACTGCTTCAGGCAACAGAAACCAATAGCATGGTTTCTGTGACAAAGTCTGGTCATCCAATAATATAACTGTATAAAGCTGCAGAAATTTGACCAAGGGCTACTCTTTATGTTTACCGAACGCTGTCAGAGAAGGCTGTGATCCAACAGCAGTGACCTGGCAGCATCTAGATTGGCTGAGCACTGATCTTATCCAGAGTATTATGAGAAACATGCTTGCAGTTAAATGTCTAACTAAGAGGTTCAACATTGCTCCAGAGTTGGATCTTTTCTTCCGTCTGTATTCCCACCAGACATAACTGGTACACAAGTACGCATTCACCTTTAAAAGCGATATGTGCGGCGATCGATTGTCGTAATAGCGCAAGTGCGTACGTATTTTATGTGCATTTGCGCCGATATGACAAGAAATTATCAAGCATTTTAACCTTTATTTCCTAATTCGTACTTCATTCGCGGTATAGAGGTTAAAATGCACAAACTTGTAACTAGTAGCAAGTAACTAGTTAAATGCCTTGAAGCCTAACAATTACCTCAGATATTTATGCTAATTAAGGCAAGTGACCCCAGTTTTGTACGCCAACCCCAAAAGCTTGCATTATTTGAAACAAAAAAATAGAGATATTTTTTTTAGTTGCCCTAAATCCCGTCCCTTGCGATTTATACATTTTCCACTCTTGCTCTCATTGCCACCCCGCGTGACGTGCCGTGTGCTCATTCACCGACATGCTTCAAGGAAATTTTGCAAACACCAAGGACATGATGACCCAGCGCGAGTGGCACGTGGTTTTGGGGTTGACTGGTCGCATTACGGACAAACAGGTTGTGGATTTAAAAATCACGGAAGGCAGATGATGCTGTTTCTCTAAAAAAAATCACAGTGGGAAAGCTCAGTCAGTCTGGTCAGCAAAACAGAGTGACTTTGGAAAGGGCTGGATCTTTCGTTACAGGAATCAGGCTGGCAGAAAACCTTCTGAACAAGCAACTGTTACATTTGGTGAGATGTGAAAAAGATCACAAGCATAATGGTGAGGGGAGAGCAGAGACCCTGGGGCTGAAAGTGAAGTAGAACGAACCACTGTAAACAAAAGCCATCACTTATCCTGAATAAACACCCTTCCATGTAACATAAATACTTTGTAAAAACTCCACACCCCGATAAGAGCATCTGCTTACTGAAAAAATAATATATCACTGAACGTGGGAATATTCTCCAGCCCTCTTGTGTGCCCTGCATTTGTTCCATAAAGCTCAATTTAACAAGATGAAACAGGACACCTATGAATAAACAAATCCCAAAGCCTCCTGCCACTCCTGGGTCCCAAAGACAAGGACGAGAGAAAAAAAAACAACTGGTTGTAGGGGATTTTATTTCATAGCAACAGGTAGGTTGCTCCGCCTTTGCCAGCCAGGGGGGCGGAGTCTTGGTCAGGACTCTCGTCAGTTCCTATTCCACAGGGATGCAAAAGCAAATGAGGGGAAAGTTATAGCTCAGAGCAGGGCTGAGCTCACGGGAAGATGGCCAACCTGGCGCTGGAGATGGTGGCTATGGGCCTGAGCCTGCTGGGCCTGATCGGGGCGTCAGCGAGCACAGGGATGCCCATGTGGAAGGTGACGGCCTTCATCGGGGAGAACATCATCGTCATGGAGACGCGCTGGGAGGGCCTGTGGATGAACTGCTACCGGCAGGCCAACATCCGGATGCAGTGCAAGGTGTACGACTCGCTCCTCTACCTGCCGCCCGATCTGCAGGCGGCCCGCGGACTCATGTGCTGCTCCTTGGCGCTGGCAGGCCTCGGCATCCTGCTGGCCATCACCGGCATGCGCTGCACCTCCTGCATCAGGGGCAACTCCAGCGCCAAGCGGGTGATGCTAATCGTCGCGGGCAGCATGATCCTGGCCGCCTGCTTGTGTGTCCTCATCCCCGTCTCCTGGACGGCCCACGTCATCATCCAGGACTTCTACAACCCGCTGCTAATCAACGCTCAGCGCCGTGAGCTGGGGGACGCCTTGTACATTGGCTGGGTCTCCTCCGCCGTGCTCTTCGCCGGAGGCTGCATCTTCACCTGCTGCAGCATCTCTCAGGACAAAGACGCCCCCGATGAGCCGACGTACCCCCGCAGCGGCGCCCTCCTGATGTACCCGCCGCAGGTCCTGCAGCCGCACCCCGTGAGCTACAGCTACCTCTCCCGCCAGCCTTCCCTGCAGCCCTCGTTCCACCCGGCCATGCCGCCTCCCATCCATCCTGCCATGCAGCTGTCCAGGCACCCCTCCAGCATGCACAGCGCCATGGCTTACCTCTGACATCATCGGCATTGGCCTGACACCGAGTCCGGCAGAGATCGGAGTCCGACAGCGGCGTCACGCTCCTCTCAGGTGGGGGCAGATCTCTCCACCAGCCCGTCCGGCAGGATCAGATGGGACACCGGCTGCCCCAGGCCCGCCTCCGCAAGATCCATGGCTGAGGGGATCACTTAAATGCAGTGGACTGTGAGGGACATTCAGAAGCATAAGTATCAGCAATATATGAGATGAGTGAAATTAAAGCAGCACAGCGACTAATATCCTTTAATTAATTCTCTTCTAGAAATAATCAACAGATTGCAAATTACAGCATATCGAGCAATAATTAATATCATGATTATTAAAAAAAGTATATTTTGTATCCTAATGTTACAATGCAGTAGAAGATGTCTTTAGCATTGTTTTCTGAATAAGACGTGAATATTAGTCGGTCGGTTCTTCAGAGATGATTGACACAAGCATCCATTTTCCAGGGACGTGTTCTTGTCTCTCCTTCTCTTGCTTGTGAAATTTAATACCCGTGACAATGAATGCTTTGCTCTTACTGTTTACATCGGGTTCTTTTTCTGTGTAAAGAGAGTTTTAACGTGTCTCTTTACGGACAGCAAAATAGAGAGCGTCATACCTGGGGCTGGGCCTCTCAGGGCACTGACGGCGCTCTGTTTAGGAACGACACGCCGACACGCAGACAAGGACTCAAAAATCATACCTCCCACTCTTTTGGAAATAGTCTCTTGCCCCCTGTCAGTAGGCTAGCAGAGAGCGTAATAACCGGGGCACCTGTGCTCCCTGGAAGCCGCCTGACTGGCCCCATGCCCGAGACCCCTCCGTGTGACTTGATGGGCTCTGTCATTCGCGAAAGTAGCCTGTCACATTCATCAAGCCGACGCCCACTGGACAGAAGGCTGCAGAGCAGAAAGCAGAAGCTCCGGCTTAGTGTAAATTTGTAGCCTTCTTCAATTCAAAATCTGCTCTAAATAAAACTCTGAAGGAGGGGCTTTGCACAGTTTCTTTTTGAAGGGTCATATACAGGCTGTTACCGGGTTAAGAACCTCCGACTTACCAACTCCTACTAACACACAGACTCCTACTAAGACACAGACTCCTACTAACACACAGACTCCTACTAAGACACAGACTCCTACTAACACACAGACTCCTACTAACACACAGACTCCTACTAAGACACTGCCATAAAGCCTAACACATTCAAAACTCCCTTCATAGTAAGGAATGCACACACTACTTCGTGAAGCCCGTGAAAACATTTTGCAGCTTCAGCAGTTCATTGACTCCAGGTACAGTACAGTACCGTATATAGAACTTCTATTATTACTGTTTTATTAGTTACTGTAGTATTATTTTATTGACTTAGCTACAAATTCGATTTAAAGACGGACTTAGGGAAGGGACCGGATCTCGTGCATAACCTGGGCTCTGCCTGTATTACATTTCATACTGCAATTATATACTTACAATTATATAGTCATTATTTAACTGAATTTATTTAGCTCCTTTCGCTAGACTCCCAGAAACACTTGCATTGTTATATACATCGGTTCACTGAATTTGTTCAGTTTACTTTTTTCCATTAAAGTTTGTAAAGTTTGTATCCTTCCTGGTACTCATTGTCAGTGGATGAAAGTCACAGAAAGCAGAATGTAGTGAAAGACTGAGAAAGGCCCCTAGAGGAACTTCAATACAAACAGGCTTTCAGGTCAAATTACACATTAACCGCATCTCTCTGTTTCCTCATTCCTGTTTTGTTTGTAGCCTCCTGTTAATGCTGTATTACTAAGCTGTAGTTTGTAAATCTGAGTGTGTAATGAAAAAACACCAGATGAACTGTTTTACTATAGAACTGAAAAAGGAAATGAAATAGATGTCATTATATTACCCACACTGCAATAAGAACAGATGTGTGTGTGTTTGTGTGAAATATGTGAACAGACCTATATATCAATCTTGGAAAATTCCCCTTTGTGCTTTTAAAATTTAAATCTCAAGGTTCAAGTTTAGCTTTATGCCCAAAGGGAAAATATTTTGTGGCCAGTTTTCACATCCAATAGAGCACAAGGACGACTTAGCTTTCAACATCAGCACGACACAGTGTAATAGTGCAACAGTGTAATAGTGCAACAGACAGAAAAGTACTATAGATATAATAAATATATTAAAATGACAATGGGCAAATTTACCATTGCAAAGTACAGTAGTGCATGAAAAGAAAACTTCATCCTAAGTACAATATTCTGAACGATATCTGCTATGATGCATAGAAATAGTACTGAGAATAAGGGAGGCCCATAGTGTCTTAGTCCTACAGACCGAGGGCGCTGAAATACAAACCTGTGTAAACTTACATTTACATTTACATTTATGGCATTTGGCAGACGCCCTTAGCCAGAGCGACTTACATAAGTGCTTAAGTCTTTTTAGTAAATACATTCTAATACTGGTTCAATAGAACCCAACTAAGAAAACAAACTATAACTCTAAAAACCCGGTTCACAAGTAATTTGTTTAAAGAGTATAATCATGGAAGTCCTAAGGTAGGTTTTTAGTTGTTGAAGGCACCCAATGACTCAGCTGTTCGAACATCTAGGGGAAATTCATTTCATCACATGGGTGCCAAAACAGAGAAGAGTCTAGATGCATGTCTTCCTTGCACCTTGAGAGATGGTGGGGATCAGTCGAGCGGTGCTGGAGGATCTGAAAGAGTGTGGTGCGGTGTGGGATGAGATAAGTTCTTTTAGATAGGAGGGTGCTGTTCCATTTTTAGCTTTGTAGGCAAACATCAGGTTTTGAATCTGATGGGGGCTGCACCAGGAAGCCAGTGGAGGGAACATAACAATGGTGTGTTGTTGGAGAATTTGGGAAGGTTGAAAACGAGTCTGACAACTGCATTCTGGATCAATTGCAGAGGACGAATGGCACTCTGAGGCAGCTAGGAGTGAGTTGCAGTAGTCCAGCCTCGAGATGACAAGAGATTGAACAAGTACCTGAGTGCCCTGTGTGGAAAGGAATGGATTAACCCTTCTGATGTTGAAAAGGAGAAATCAACATGCTTGGGAAAGATTAGCAGTATGAGAGGAAAAGGACAGGTGATTGTCCATGGTTACCCCAAGGTTATGAGTGGCGTCCAAAGGACATGCAGAGACGCGAGTGGAGATTTGAGTGCCTGATGGAGGAAAGGAAAGGATAAGTTGGGAATCGTCTGTATGGCAGTGATAAGAGAACCCATGTAGGGATCGGACCTCACCAATAAATCTGATATAGAGGAAGAACAGAAGAGGACCAAGAACTGAGCCCTGAGGGATGCCAGTGGAGAGTTTGCATGGAGTGAACGTGGATCCCTTCCATGTCACTTGGTATGACCGGCCTTCTAGGTAGGAAACAAAGCCAGTGCCATGCTGAGCCAC
This sequence comes from Gnathonemus echidnorhynchus, assembly GCA_026776725.1. Taxonomy (NCBI): domain Eukaryota; kingdom Metazoa; phylum Chordata; class Actinopteri; order Osteoglossiformes; family Mormyridae; genus Gnathonemus; species Gnathonemus echidnorhynchus. Next base: position 13,485,499 of record JAODJU010000036.1, read on the forward strand.
GGATTCGAAGGCTCATAAGGGTGGACAAGAGAGTCTTGTGGTTGACTGCGTCCAATGCTGCTGAAAGGTCAAGGAGAATGAGGACAGATTACAGTTAGGCTGCTCTGGCAGCATGTAGCTTCTCAGTGACAGATAATTATCTTAAAATGTGAGTCAAATGGAAGTCAGCACAAATGAAGACATATATTGTGCGTGTATGAACTCTCACACTCATTGTAAAACTTTTAGTAGAACCCCTTCTGGAAGCTGTAGAAGCCTTTCTGCTCCAAAAGCTGGAACAACACGGTCAGGTCATGAGAAACTAAGCAGCCGAGGGCAGGTCTCAGGAGAGCAAAATGAGTTTTATTAAACAAAACAGGAGCAGGGAAACAAACAGGACCATGCGGGGTCAAAATAGGAAGGCTAGAACTAGGAAGGGCACATGCAACAGGAGGATTGACCTTAAAGACGGGACTGAGCAAAAAAGGACTGGGAAGCACATATACAATCACTAATATGATTCAGGTGTTGATGTTTACCACATTAGGATCGGGGATTACGAACAAGACACAACTGGGAAGAAACAAGAAGGTTCTGGAGGACCAGCAATGACCCCTGCTGATCATTCCAGGGGACAGGACAGGTCGTGATGAGAACATGGCAAATTACACAGGCAAACTAATTTAGTGTTTGAATCTAATCATAAACAATTTTTACTTCCATTTCATTTGTCATTTGATAAAGAATTGCCTGTGAAAGACCTGTGACTGAGGTAAACCTACAACAATACATATATGATAAATTAACAGTAAGACGAGAAAAATGCATTCAGCTGTATTTTAGTAATTTAATGTATGGGATGTTGAAGCACCAGCGTACAAATGACAGCATACAAATGAGAACATTTTAGCTGTGGCTTAACCAAGAGTAAACAAGTTGGTTTAACACACAACTGCATGTAAGTTAAACCTGATTTAGTTAAAGCAGTGCTAAACTACTGTTAAACTAGTTTTATTACAAGTTACTAAAACCTGGCCAAAGCAAAAAACACTGAATAATATTTTATTACATGTGTGTGGAGTTTGCATGTTCTCCCCATGTCGTCGTGATGTTTCCTCCGAGTATTCCGGATTCCCCCCACAGTCCAAAGACATGTTGAGGCAAATTGGAGTTACTAAATTGCCCATAGGTGTGCATGTGTGAGTGAATGGTGTGTAAGTGAATGGTGTGTCAGTGTGCCCCCCATCCTGGGTTGTTCACCGCCTCGTGCCCGTAGCTTCCGGGATAGGCTCCGAACCCCCCACGACCCAGAAGGATAAGCAGTTTGGAAAATGGATAAATGGATGGATGGATAATATTTTATTAATTTAATTAATTTCTCCACCTTAAATTCTCCAAAATATATTATTAATACTGACAAGTGATCCATGTTGCAGCTGACAAAAAACAAGGCACTTCACTGAAACCAGCTTAAAAAGAAGAAACCATAAAGAGTCTAAACACTGGCATGTAGAAAGCAAGAATAAAGCAGGGAGCAACACGGGATCAAACACAATGACTAACAGGAACAGAAAAAAGGCAGGGACGTAAATAAACATGAGATGAGGGCTAGACAAGGGACAGGTGTGGGCCCGACTGGAGAAACAAGACAAAGGTGAGGGTATTTAACAACACTACACTTAAAACATCAAAAGATAATGGGAACATTGGTAAATAGAACATAATAAATAAACTAGACACAGGCAGGGTAAACTAGAACCAAAGACAAAAAAACTTAACACTTAAAATGTAAGACAAGAACAATTAACCAGGGTGACAAAAAAAACTCAAAATATTTCACAAACCCCATGACTGCAGAGGACCTTGGTTCTAAGCCACACACTCAGCCCAAACAGCAGTGTGGCGGCCTGGGGAATAGGGGAATACTTATGTGAAGCACACAAGACTGGGGAACACAAAATGGGATGGCCAGCGACACCAACTGGCTAAACAGGGAAACACAGCAGGGACAAATCCTGAAGCTATACTAAGTTTAATATCAATGATCTTCAAATGATTGTTAAATTTTGTCCTAAATTAAAATTTTAAATAGAACCTCATTCTTCCCCTAGTCAACTATCAGTTTTTGACAAAAGCCATAGTAAAGCACTATGCTTCACTGAGAAGACAGTAGCTGTGGGAAAAGCTGCTTCGCATACCGTACCATTTGCCTGAGAACTACCCCACAAAGACCGGCACTATCACCCATACTTGTGCGCTCCTTCACAACCTGGCAACAGACTGGGGTGAGCAACATTTCCCTTACCAACAAGGAGCCGAAGGAGTTTAAGATATTAAATGACCCTGTAGAAGCTTATCCAGTGTAACTGCCCATTTGATCAAGGTTTAAGAAACGTGCCTACAAAATCTAACAGCCCGCAGGTTTAAAGATTTCAATGTTTTAAATACCATTAATAATATCCGATTGAGGGGTGTGTTTTAACTACATCTCTCCTAAAACAACAGCTAAACCAGATGTACGCAGGTTTATGACAAACCGGAGACAAAGTGACCTCTAGTGGTGTTTAAGGGATTTTTAAAGGAACGTAACATTTAGGTTTTGTTTAAGACGTATTTGGGATTTAAACTAGAGGTTCAGAAGACAGCAGTCTTGTAATGTATTCGTATTGCACCAGCGAGGTCATTATTGCAAAACAAAAACGTATTTTATGCTCTTTCAGATATTTTCCCAGTGTTGACTTTTTAGTGCTACGTGCAGAGGATTCAAGCTGCTTCAAGAAAATTATATAAATGTAGCAAACACTGGATTTTTATCGATGGGGTCTTCTGATATAATACACTAGAAAACAGTTTTATTGCAGATTTGTTATAAAGATTATTCTTTAAACAGGAAAAGGTGGCAACACGACAGACACTTACAGATTGTACTTACACATGGGTCTTTTATTACCGATTACATGTGGGTGGAAACATGTTGCGTCCTACTTTGACTTTTCAGTACATACACCCCTAACTTTGTACACAATAAATATTTTGGTATATATAACATTCATTTAAAACAAACAAACAAAAAAAAAAAAACAAATCCTGAATGTTAGTTGTATATTGTGGTGTTTGCAATTACAGCTGTCTATTTCCTTTAATCCTATGTCATTGTTCCTCAGAACTATTTGAAGGATCTCTGTCTTTTGTGCAGCCAGGGTTGGTGGGTGGCTCAGACAAACCTGGCACCAGACCACTAGGGCTGCAACAGTTTTGTGCAATCGCCTCACATTGCCTTCTTGGTGCTTTGTAAGTGTTCGTGCTTTGTCAGTCTTCGTGCATTGTCTTTTTGTGCATATTCTATAGTATATCATAATACATACAGAGATTGAATGTTAGCATTAACAAGTTGTCTTACAAGAGGTTCACAAAAAAGAAAAAAAAAAAACATTTCACGGTTACATGAAGGTAGTACACAATCAGGAATGGGAAATATTTGTGATACATGTATTTAAGATACTTAATTAAAATACTTAATTTAAAATATTGGTATTTTACTTACAAATGGTTGTGTAATTTTTATCTATGTACTTTGCTGTTTAGTATATATTTGAAGATACAAGAAATACTTTCCCCAGGAAGATTCATTTTCTTATACATTATTTTTTAATGAATGGTCTTTAGAGTCAATAGTTGATCACTTCTGTTCAATCAAAAGACTTACAAACTCCATTTAGGGCTATTGGTGTTTAAAGTTTTTAAGAGGTGCTGAGTATAGCACTTAAATTGCTTTGTCATTTTTCTATTTAAATTTTGTTGTTTCAAGTTATTTCTGTGGTGCAAAAAAGGAAGCGGTTTTGTCAATTGAATTACAATTATGGAAAACAGAAGACAGCACAGAATGAATGATGAAACCTCAGAAGGTTTGGTCAAACTGGGACAAAGAAATGTCCAGAGCTATGAGTAGAATGGGAAAGGAAATCCGGCAGCTGGCGAAAGAACGAAGATCACTACGCAAGGCCAGGCTACTTTCAGTGTTTCCTTACAGAAGCATACCTGCTGTGTACTATGAATTTCATGTTTGCTTTGCCAAAGATGAATAAAATTCCTACTGTAACCAAGACTTCCGATTCAAATCTATGTGTCCACTTGCTCACTATGCCCTGCCGCCATTTTACTGTCACAAAAGAAAAATCACATTAAGCCTGGGTAACTTCACCATTCTCATCCTGAAATTTTTATATGAAATAAATGTATGCGTTACAGCTTAAACGTAATGTTCATACGTTATTTTATATTTTCAAAATGTCTTTATTATAAGCTACACAGCATGGGCCGTTGTGCGCCCTCCACCGTAGGGAAACTGTGAATAAGAAGCCTTTAACCTGGGTAGAAACGGCATTGTTAGCAGGTCTTAGTCAAATAGTACCAATTTCAGAGAGCATTAAATTAAAAAATGTTGACTGAAATATCTTCAAATAATAATAACAATAATAATGATAATAAATCTGAGAATTCAAACATAGCATACAATTTAGTATATACAGTGCCCCCTACAGGACTCTGCCTTTATAAACGAGCTCCCTGATTACTGCGATTATATGACTAGCTGTGTGCCCATTGGCTCCAGGCTCCCCACAACCCTGAATAGGACAAGTGGTTACAAAAGATGGATGGATGGATGGATGGATGGATGCAAACTAATTGTTGGTTGCACTGAATGATGTCTTAAAATGTCTTCCATTGACTAATTTTATTTGAGCATCATTATTTTCCTTGTTGTTATGTGGAGGTGTTATAGGCCTATTTTAATTTACAGCAGCTGCCTGTAATCTGAAGTCTGCCAACTACACTGTTTAATCATAAAAATGAATGACACCCCCCCCACCCAGCTCTGTTCACTCAAAAGCATTCTGACTTCCCATTTGCAGAAGCAAGCTTCTTTATTTCCTCAAGGATCCCCACACCAACATTTTATGTTCCAGTAATTCATATCTCTGTATTAACGTACATGTGTAACAGTGTCCACACAGCACATTGTAATTCAGTGAGGTGGTGTTGGTGCTCTTCATCCAGGCTGCCTACTATAACATCTGCAGTCCACCAGATGTCGCTGTCTAACGCATCAAAACACATTTCCTGACCCAGAAACGTCTGTTAGGCTTCATCTACCCATAACTAGTTTTAACTTTAAAAAATGAATTTCTTTGTGATTGCCCTACACACAATAATGCAAACGCACTTCAAAAAAGGACACTCACCACATGCGCAAATAGAACAAACAGTAAAGATTATTTCCTGGAATTAAAGATGCACAACTTCACCATAAAAGAAACTTGGCTTCGGCCCACAGACACCATCCCTCTAGCTGACGCCTCACTGAATGGCTTTAGTTCCTGGCAGAAACCTTGCTCTTCTGTGCATGGAAGTTTCATGACAGCCATTTTCAACACACTTTTAAAAATTAAACCAAAAATTTCACATTTGAAGCAAACCTACTTCAAATGGCGTCTAAAGTGGCCATCTACAGTCTCGTAGTATACAGACTCCGTCCGCCACACACATCATTCCTAACGGAACTGTTAGAGTTACTCCCTACACAGCCATCTCTTCTGGACCAATACTGAATGGTCACATCATTTAAGCTCTGAACAAAAGGTGTAAGGCACTTCGAAGGAGTATTTTCTAAACCAGAATATAATACAGTGTTGTGTGATACTTATAATGCACACACTTTAAAATCTAGCATTCATTATCTTTGCAGTTTTCTAAGAAAATATTCTCTCTAAATTGTGTTATGCATCTCTGTGGTCTGATGTTAGTGTCTTAAAACTTACACAGTACTATTAACCCAGCAATTTGCTAAGTTTTGACACATGGCAAAGTTCCACCTTGTGACTGAATTAAGTATTGAAAGTAGTTGCAGGTCTCCATCTATCCATTTTATATACCTTCTTATCGTATTCAGGCTTGCAGGAGATCCAGAGGCTATGCTGGCACCTACAGGCACAAGGTAGGGAATAACCCAGGAGGGACCGTCTACTCATTGCAGGGCACATACACCATTCATACAGATGGGCAATGCAGCAGCTCCAATTCGCCCGTCTACTATATTGCAGGGCACATACACCATTCATACAGATGGGCAATGCAGCAGCTCCAATTCGCCCGTCTACTCATTGCAGGGCACATACACCATTCACACAGATGGGCAATGCAGCAGCTCCAATTTGCCCGTCTACTCATTGCAGGGCACATACTGTACACCATTCATATAGATGGGCAATGCAGCAGCTCCAATTTGCCCGTCTACTCATTGCAGGGCACATACACCATTCATACAGATGGGCAATGCAGCAGCTCCAATTCGCCCGTCTACTCAATGCAGGTAACAAACACCATTCATACAGATGGGCAATGTACAGTAGCAGCTCCAGTTCGCCTTAGCATATTTGCTATCTGAAGTCTACATGAACTAGGGATGGCACCATGCCACTGATACCATATTTTATGTCAGATATCGATATTGTACATATGGATATCTTCCTATACTGATACAAATCTAATACAGTCTCTCTCGCTCTCTCTCTTTAACAACAACAATTAGTTAAGTTCTCCCCAAACAAGCTTGATGGGCCGAATGGCCTCCTCTCGTTTGTAAATGTAATATGTTCTTATGTTCTTAACAAAAACAGAAAATAAAAATAAAACTTTGGTAAAAAAATGTCTGGATGCATTTTGCATACCTTAACACTCATTCTACAGCTATTAAACAAATACAGTGGAAACTGCTTATAGTGATCAACTGCTTAAATGATCAAAAAGCTTGGACAGAATCATTCCTGTACAAATATAATGATGAAATAATTCACTTACAGTAATCAAGTAGTCCTCTTACAGTGTTCATTTTGGGTCTTTTTATACATAACAGCATATGGAAAAAAAATAAAATTACGCAATTTTTTTTTTTTACTTGCCTACTTTTCCTTGGTAACCCGTCTGCTTCTGGCTTGTTACATAAGGCTAATGCTGCCTCCACAGAAAACATGACAGGAAAAAGAAAGTCACTTTCTCTCAATGACAGATATAGACTCATCAAACATGATAAATTGCAAAAATCAAGGAGATGCAGTAGCGAAACTTCAGTAAGCTATACTTTACGTACAGTAGCCAATTGTACTGTTTTATAGTGTATTTTGAAGGAGTCAATACAATTTAGTAAAAAGCGACGCTGTCTGTTTTATTACCTATTCTTGTAACAAATATATAAATGTGAATTAAATGGCAATCTGCCTGAGACATGAGGAAATGGGGTTTAATGATCATCCGCTTATAGTGATCACTTTCACCCAGACAGATGTTTCCATCGTTTTATACTCATAAAGGAATGAATACTTTGCCCCCAAAACGTCTGTTCAGCAACACTGCTTCTTTTTATTTAAACTTCATCACTATCTGCTGCATCAACTGTTTAACCAGGTTAAAGTGTTAACGTTTCAAATGCTGCTACCACGCCGTGAAACACTTGTATTTCATAAATTACATCAGGCGATCTTGCCTTTTTGTTGGAAGTAACTCCACACTGCCGATATGCCGAAGCTCTTATCACGTGACGCGCGTTGCTCCCATGTGACGCGTTTCGCAAGTTGTCAAGCATTTCCGTGAATTTTACTGCGTTGGATTACATTTTTTATTCCGTACCTTCCTGATATCCGATCCAGTAATTTAGGCCAGGATTGGACCAATGCTGTCGGATCAGCACATCCCTAACATGAACAACCTCACGATCAAGCATTTTGAACTTCCATCGAGGCAACTCTCTCTTCATGGCTCTGGTAACTGCTGGTACCATTGAAACTGTAATTTAAACATCCTTTTAAATAACAATTTAAATTATTTATTTTAATAATCCTTTAAATGACAATGTATAATTAATATAATCATTTAAATTACATTTATGAATAATCATTTAAATGACTGTTCAAATTATAATTTGCTTGACATTTAAATTACATATTCATTTATTGAATATTGTTACAAAACGTCCTCCAGAGCCCTTTGTTCCCAATTTTGAGGTGATTTTGGATCTGGTCAAGTGTACAATTCCAGGGGTATATATTTATCCGTATAATGTTTTGGTGAAGTGACAATAAGATCCATAAAAGATCAAATAGATTAAATCGTGCTTCATCCCGTTCATGCTTCTAATCATCTAATTCTTCTCTTTGCTGTCATTAAGTGCCATTGCTTCAATTTTGGGGTGATCTGTCTCAAAATTTGACCACTTTTCGTTTTGTCACCCCTACAATGTGCCTGCAAAGTTTGAAAACAATCCCTTAATTACATACTTTTAGAGTTACTTTGTTCACAAGACCAAGTGTCTTCTATTGAGAAGATCCATCAAATGGTTTTTGACCCAGATCTCATATACAAGATCAAATGTCATCTGCTTTCACCATTCCCTTTGCTGCCACTAGGCAAAGTTGCTCCACATTTCAGGTGAGCTGTCTCAAAATGTTATCAGTACCAGATCAGTATCCATACAGTGCCTTCGCTAAGTTTGAAAAACATTGAGTTTTAACAGGATCAAGTGTCATAACTTCAGTTTTTTTGCTATCACTATATACTTGCTATTCATATCCTCCTGAGACCCCACCTATTCATTTATGTCCATTGTAGTGGACATTGTATTTTTGCATTTATTTTTTCACTGATGTTAGGAAACATATTTATTCCTGTTGTGCAAAAAAAAAAAAATTGAAAAAATTTAATTGTAAGATGTCTTATTTCCTCCAAAGACAAATAACCTACAATTGAAGGACACTTTTTTCCTTGAGTCTCAGGAGGATATACTGATGCCATAAAGTAGGACAACACATGAAATTGGTGATCAGAAGACCAAACTTTGATGAACTCCAGGCAAACCCCCTCCCCCCACCCCGCAGTGATGTAGGAAGTAGTGTGAGAGAAAGTTTTTCTAGAAACATCACGGACAGAAGCATATGTCACCCCTCTCTTGCTGGCCAACTAGGCAAGAGCGGAATGTTGCTTCCATACCAAACAACCATGCACCAGCTCTCGGGACTCTTTTGTCCATTTGGAGAATGTACCAAGTTTCTCAGCTCAGGACACTGCAGCAGCTCGCTGACCTACAGAACCCCCACCATCCCCGTCCCTGTGACACACAGAGGATTGCTGTAACCAGGGCTGCACACCTCAGCATTCTGAAGGATTCTGAAACGATTTCATGGCATTTTCCATTCCCAGGGCCTGGACTTGTCTTGCGCTGCAGTTTCTGGTGACTGCCCTCTTGCTGTCTGGGGCTCCGGGATGCTGTCTTTGGCTGCGGGATGGTTCACGGCGTGTTGGAGATTATTGCCCTCTGCCTGGGGTTAATCGGTCTGATCGGGGTGTCTGTCACCTTGGGGATGCCCATGTTGAAGGTGACAGCTTCCATCAGGGCCAGTGGCTGCTACTGACAGGCCAACATCCAGATGCAGTGCAAGGAGTATGACTTGCTGCTCTACTTGATGGCCGATCTGCACATGGCCCGCAGACTCATGAGCTGCTCCCTTGTGCTGTTGAGCCTCGGCCTGTAGGTGGTGCTAGCGGGCATGCCCTGTGTTTCCTGGGCCTAGCACAAAAGGCAGACTAGGAGCACAACCCGGATAGTGGCCGGCACCATGCTGAACCTGGCTTCCATCTACGTTCTCATCATCTCCTGGACACTAGAGAGTAGTTGGGCCCTTGAGCGAGGCCCTTAACCTGCAGTTGCTTCTTCCTGGTTATGATGTTAATCTACATCCAGCCCTATAAGGAGGTCCTCCAACTTACAGGGAAAAACTTGGGGGTTGGTGGCAGGATTGGCACTCCATTCACCAGAAAAAAACTGAGGTATGCACTCAGGTTCTCATCCCTGAGGTGGTTTGTCATGTGGTGGGTGTGGCAACACTATAATCAGTGCATGCTCCTTACCTCCTTCTCCTCCTCCATCTCCTTCATGGACCACGTCATCATCCAGGACTTCTACAGCCCGCTGCTGATGGAGCCGCGAGCTGAGGGATGCGCTGGGTGACCAGCAGCTTCTTCCTGGCCTCCAGGCTCACCTGCCTTCATATGATGTTGATATCTGACTCGCTTAACGTGTCTCACCCACAAGCCCTCAGGCTCATTTCATTTCAGCGCTCCCTACACGTTCCCAGTTTGACCCCCTATCAGCCCATCATCCTGTGTAAATCCTGTGTGCCTCCAGCATCCTGCCAGACACTGTCTTAGGCGCATTTCCTGCGGAATTGATATCCCTGCATAATGCCAGTCAGATACATGCCGACTCTACTCCGTGTTGGCAAACTTCAGGGTGGAAGCAGCCTTTTGGGCAGAAAGTTGTGGTCTACAGGATCCAGTTGACCCACAATGTCAGCTCGCTGAATCACTTTTCAGCTTTCTACAGGAGATCTCACTGGAAGCATTCATGCCTATTACTGCAAGCACCCATAGACCTAAGCTTCTGGTGTTTTTAAATGATCGCTCTTTTGTTCAGCTTCTGTCTTTGATAATCAGTAGTACTGAAGAATATGTATGAACCGAAAAAGACACAACATTTAACTGACATGGCCATATGGAAGGTTGCATTGTGCAACTGAATGTATAATTGTGTGTAAATAGTGTGCATGTTTCACTGCATTGAAATAAGCATACATTTTTTATTTTAATGCATTGATTATTTAATTATCTCTGCTTTAAATAACTGAATTGCGAACTGTGAGTGTGGTTTGTTATTAATGTACACAGAGTCGGACTGTTTCCTGCACAGAGCACGGCTGCGCCTTTTGAATTCTAATGACGCTGTGCGGAGAGAGAAAGAGAGAGTGACCGAGGGAGAGAGAAAGAGAAAACATCTCTCTTAGGTCAGTGGAAGAAAGTGATGTCAGCAATATTCCTTGAATTTTTGCAGGACGATGATGTTTGAAGTCCTAGATGTTTGGATTTTTAGATTTCCTTGCTTAATTCTGCATAATTTGATAAATATTGTATTATAAATATAGTAAATATTGCCTTCCCAGACATTGTAAAGTGATCTATTTTTAGATGTGATGTCATTACTAATTATTAATAATCAGTTATTATTATTATCATCATGATAATTATCATGCCCCATCCTGGATTGCTCCCTGCCTTGTGCCCATAGCCTCTGGAATAGGCTCTGGACCCCTCTTGACCTTGTATACGACAAGTGGTTACAGAAAATGTATAGATGGATGGATTATTATAATCATCATCACCAATATTTTTATTTGTTTATTTATTAACCTTGCTATACGTTTAACTCGTTACACACTCCTACAATAATTATATTACTATGAGAAATCACCTGACAAGTGCCTTTAGAGTCAATTTGAACCCAGACTTGGGATTCAGTCCTATGCAATCTCACACTGAAAATGATAGGAGGATAATTTATATTTGACTGAAACAAGGAAAACTGAGCAAACAAGGGACAATGAGCAAGACAAGGAACCAACTGACATACAGAAACACCAAAAACAAGAAAGCACTGATATCCAGTAACAAACACAAGGGAAACCCAAAAAAGGAGAACAGCTGAGGCTGGTTTCTGGGCAGTGTTGAACCGATAACTGGAGAATTTACCAGTCTGAGCCACACACTCGACTCAGTGAGCTCTGCAGCAGACCAGTGAACTGGGAGAACACACTAGAGGTACAGGACTACAAGATGGAGGAGGGAACAGGATGGCTACCCACCTGCTGGTCAAAACGGAAACTTGTAGGACAGGGTCAGATGGGTGCTGACCCTGAGAGCTGAGACACAAACACACACCGACGGTAATGTAGAGCACATTTGTAAAGGGTATTGACAGGACGGTAACAAGGAGACAACAGTGATTCCGGAGAACCGGTCTAGATATTTCTTTCCCCCAAAGGCTACCAGATTTTAGGCTGAAGCGAACATACATAAAATGCTTTATTGCACAGAAACAGGTGGCGCTAGACGCAGGAATTCACCCAGTGTGTAAGAAAAAACGAAATGATTTTGACACATACAGCTCCCCACTTGGTAGCTTAATGGTTGTGAAAACAAAAACCTTTGTGCGTGACGGTTTCTTGTACCTGCTGCAGCGCCGTTAATTAATCAGCTTGAAGTGCCACTCCGGTCCGTACGGCATGTTCATTTTAGTGCCATTCCAGCAGATGGCACTAATAAACAAGTAGTTAAAGTAGTTAAAATGTAATTTCAGTACCTGATCTAAGACCTGATTTGCTCCTTTTTCTGTGGCTAATTCAAATATTCGTTTTCTATAGTATGCCTATAGGTCTATTTTAACACCGAAACAAATAACAGCAATAATACTTTTCTTTTTTACATTTTAATTTTATTTAGCAGCCGCCCTTTTCCCAAGCGAAGTAGACCGTAGACATTTTTGTAGAGAAAACCGGGCCGGACAGTCCCTGGAGCAATTCGGGATTGGGGGCTTTGCTCAAGGGTCCTGCGGTAAAATGGCTCTGCCGACCGCGGTGATTTTACCATCGCAGGCACCGCCTCCTGAGCCACCATCATAATAGGCCTAGTAATAATAATAAAATATAAGTTTGGTAATGTCACGCTTCTTGCAATATAGCACTTTAAATTGTTTTTATTCCAAACAAATCGGTATAGGTATTTGTAAGTACTGTTAGTAGTTGGGTTATTTCGTAATCTCATTTACCACCCATCCCCCAGGCCCGTTTTCGCGTCCAGCACTGGATTTTTCAACAAGTGTCCATTCAGCCAAGCACAAAACCTCAACATCTGACCCAGCTCCGGTAACCCTGTCTTTACATTTTCTGTAAAAGTGTAAAAATTGCTTTTTCCGTTGGTACATTATTTATGATATTGTGCCAATATTATGCAGGTCAGTTTGGCGACTTTAAATCATGTTCAGATTTATTTGGGGATACGAAATACTGTCGCGTAATCTGAATAACGTATTTATTTTCTTCACTGGGGGGTCAATGGACGTAAATTAAATTGATTTTATTTATTTGAAGCTTTGTTTGTCTTACTCAAGCTTAAGTATGACAATGTTTCTTTTTTATCAGACATCTAATTTTTTAGGTTTTATTCACCTGACATGTTTCGACGCTCACTAACATGTCAGGTGAATAAAACCTAAAAAATTAGATGTCTGATAAAAAAGAAACATTGTCATAATTACTTTAAGACATAATGAATATAATTGAAAGATCAAGCTTAAGTATTTGGGAATTGAACCGAATCAAAAATAATTTACGGAAACATGTATTTTGTGAGGTCGGCGAGACAACAGAGAACAGGCCAACTGCTTTTATTTCCCATTCGGCCGTAAAAGATGAAACTGAGCGCTGCTTAATGTCAGGCAGCGCCGCCGCTTATAGATCTCCGCTTCCGTCAGGACTCCGCGCGCGCCCCGCCAGGGGTCCGATCCCGCGCGCCGCTGCGCTCCAGAGTGATCTACGCCGAACTGAAGGGATACAGGTATTACCGGGACGGAACCGCAGCACGGATGGGGTAAAACTGAGGAGAGAGCCGGACTCGTCCGGACCTCGCTGACGGCAGCGACAACAGAAGGACACCTAAAGCGACAGAATGCGACAAGTTTGGGTCGGATGCGAATGTCTGTGCGCTTACGGAAAGGAGCGCCGGGAGATTAACAAGAGGAATTAAGAGAAACCGATGTCAACGTTAAACCTCTTTCCCCGACGTGGACCATGGAGAAAAGAATGGGTTTTTTACTTACGCTGCTTTACTTTATGGCAGAGTTTTATCTGAGTTCGCAGCAAGTCCTTAGAATCGGTAAGTAACAAGTATCATACAGTTTTATATGTATGATATTAAACGTTTTTTACTTATTTTGCTTACCATGGTTTGGGCTGAAATTCTGCTTTTTCAGGATGTTGCCTTTCCTTAAGTATGTTTTGTGTAATCTAGGAACGTTCGTTTATACAATGATTTTTGGTTTTATTTAGATATGATTTGCCTTCTTTATTCTTCAGCTCTCTGACCACTTAATATGAATAACATTGAAACTGAGACCTGTACATATTGAGTGAATTTTCCCTTTAATGGTTAGTAAAAATAAATAAATGTCCACGTTACTATATATTCTATTCAGCCCAACCTGTACCAATTAAGTCACACTTTTGTAGATAGCTGTAGAACGACCTCGGTACTCATATCACTGCTTGTTTTAAAGTACAGCATCTGCCGAAAAGCTAACCAGTGAACGCGAAACATTTAACGGGTCCGATAGTTTTCTTTCTCACACATACGCTCGTATTATTTCAACACACCAGGATTAAGCTAGTATAGCTATTCTGAAAACGTAGGTAAAGAGAGAAACGATGTTTTTCTATTTTCCCCCCTCAATTAATTTAGTTTAAAGAATCCCCACCAGATAAAATAGCAATCCACCTTCTGCGCAATATAAGGAATCCTTGTTTAACTGTTCCCATTTAAGACAAAAACAAGTGCTAGCTCTGTCACACCCCAAATACTGAGGCTTGCTTTTTCAATTTTTCGAAAAAAAGAAGGGCTTTGAAATTAAACAGACGTATGTAGGCTTTAAATAAATGTTAATAGAAATATGTTAACTGATCTCTTATGCAGTCTATGGAATGAAGTGTGTGTGTGTGGTTGAGAGTGAAAGAGAGGATATTCCATATTTGAGAATGGACAATTATAGGGTATGTGTGATTCTCCAATGACACTTTCACACTGGAACTGCTTGAAAGTCAGCCCTGTCCCTCAGGGAGCCCACACCTCCCACCTTAAACCAGTTTCCCATCTGTAGGTGTTTAACATTTTGTAGATGGTGGAGATTATTCAAAGTATTATACAAAGTCATATTCTGTGCAAATATCATGCTTCTTGATGATGAGCAAAGCTTGTTTATTAAAGACAGGTCCATGTTTACACATTATCAGACAGGCTCTGATATAACTCTGAAACTAATGCGAGAAAGAGTTCAATATCTCCTCTGCTTCCAATGTTATGGTCCGCCCTTAATATTGCTAGTCTTACAAAATTAGCTGTGGAAGTCCAAAAACTGGTAATCTTTGTAGTTTTTATGATGCTTTAGGATATTTAGTGATCCTCTCGTGGAGGAGATGCGTGTGACTTGGTATCCGTTGGAGGGAACCCCTTCGTCCTGGATTCCTTTAAATGTTGAGCAGTAATTTCATTCACATCAATGCTTAATAACAGCATAATAAATATGTAATACATAAGGAACAGTAAAGGAAAACCAGATACATGCAACATAGCTGCAGTAAAGTGCATGGTGTATGAGTAAGGAGCAAATGTTTAGTTACAGCTGTGAAATTACTGTGGAAAATGGTTAAATTTGATTGGTAGTCCCAGTGCTGTTTGGAATGCATTCAAGAATTATAACAAATGCACACAGAGGCACATCCTGGGTATTCAGAATCATATGTGTCTTATTATTCTGACAGATAAGCTGGTTTGATTATATACTCCTTGTTCATTAAGAACTGGGAGAGGTGTTTGTACAACCTCTACCAGAGTAAAGTGGTTAATAAAAGCCACTCCAACGATTCCATATAACACTGCAAAATACCTCTCTTTATTTGTCATCAAATCTAATTAAGAGGCAGTTCTAAGGTTTCGGGGATATCCCCAGAGTGGACATGTTGTTGTTTTTTGGTGATTAGTCTTGTCACAATACCAAAATTCCAAACTTCGATATGTTACCAAAAAAGTATTAATTCTCTCTCATCTTCAATACTCAGCATAGTATATAATGTAACTCGATAACAATTTTGTTTGCAGTAAAAACTTTACAACCTTTTGTAAACTTATGCCACTATATCTAAAAAAAACCTTTGCATTGCATTATTAGTGAAATCATAATAGTATTTAGTACTGTAGTAACCATTGAAATCGCACTGTAATCACATTCAGAGATATTTACGAGCAGTAAATAATGAAACACTATTAATATAAAGCTACATCCAATTCTTATTATTATGATGCATAATGTAACAGATATACATTACTTTTACATGCCTTATTTATCTTGTGTCTCAAAGCACAAACACTTCTAATAACTTGCCAACTCCAAAAGTTTGTATCAGAATGATCAATATTAATCAACACAACCTCACAAGCTATTATGGAGCTGGACATGACCCACAGGTAAAAATTATTTCAGACTGTTGTCTTAAAGCAGTAATGTTTAACTGACCACAAAAAACATTTTATCCCATAGACAAAATACACATCAAATCTCTCCTTCAACCATAACAAGTAGATTAATATTTCATTAATTCAGAAATAAGATGCCTATCTCTCGTAACTCTTTGTATTGGGTTGCGTGTTGGTCCTATAAATGTTTAGCTAAACCCATGGTGTTTGCCCCCTTTGTCAGTAATAAATCAGTATTGTGCACATCTTACATACAGACCTGCACATGTCCTGTAGTTTACCGTCTTCATTTGGCACGAAGTCACAGTATCACTGTGTCACTCTGGCTGCACTTTTTATTGATTTAAGCACAGTGCAAAGCTCTGACACTTCTGAAATTGTCATCTTACACCTCGAGTGTGAGACTACACTCAGGTCTAGGTGTGCACCTTGGTAACCTATGAGCCTCAATGGTCAGAGTGAACCGGAAGTGCAGGCTGTAGAATCGATACCATGAAAAACGAGTATTGAAGCCCTTTTATACACAATAGAATCGATGCTTTCGGTGCTTTTGATACTTTTGATCCTGTTTTTGATCCACTTCTTCGTGGGCAGTGGTGGCTTGATGGTTAAGGAAGCGCACTTGTAATCGAAAGATTGCAGGTTCGAATCCCCCACCAGCAAGTCACCACTGAGGTACCCTGAGCAAAGTACTGTCCCCGGGCGCTGAATTAGCTGCCCCCTGGTATGTCATGAAAGTCACATATGGGTTAAATGCAGAGGACACATTTCGTTGTTGCGCACTGTGTGGTGTGTTAACAATGACCAGTGATCACCAAATTCTAATTCTTCCCCCTGTATGGTGCCTACATACAGTGTTAAGGGATTTAGAATGAGTGTGTGAAAGCCCTAGAGGAGATCTTCAGGTCCAGACCCCTGATGGGGTTTCCTAGGATTGGAGCAGGTCTACATCTTAAATTATCAACTCAAATAGCATTTCTGGCAATGCAGTTTTTAGCACCATCACAGAAAGACGACAGTAGTTGTTTATATTTTATTATTGCTAGTCTGTGTGTTACATCTTGATTACAAAGATTTTTTTGAACGATTTCACTGTTGCTCTAGAAGATTCTCCAGTCAAACTGTTTTTTTTTTCCATATACAACACTGTGAAAAGGTCTTAGGCAGTCCAAGAAAATGATGTTTAAATGATCTTCATGTTGGTGTAAAACTGTCAGCTTGGCCATTTCAAAGCCTCTTCTAATGCAACTGCAGTGTTTGCAGCAACCATCCAATAAACCAATTCATTTCCTGACCTTGAATACTAATACAATTTTCCCTATCTATACATTTCTATTTAAATTTAAGTTATCAAATTATTTAACTAAATTGTTAATTACTGTAAGTGATTTGGTGGTGAAATTTAAAAAATACATTTTGCACAGTCTAGTGTTTCTCCACAAATGGAAATATCCCAACTCTTATAGGAGATTGTAGAGATGATATCTGTGTTGGCAGTTCCCGATCACTCTATGTAGACACACTTCCTGATCAATGGCAATCGTTGGAAATCTGACCGCTTTGCTCCGATGTCGTTGAAGTTATTTAATCGGTCAAACCGGTTTTAGACGTTATAAGGAACTTTACTGTGTAAGCTTACCAAGGGTTCTCCTGTCCTGCTGTCTCCTGCCTGCTTGAATTCCCTCCTGTGTGCCTTTGGTGTGAATGTCCTCCCAGACCTGATTTCCTGTGACTGTGTCTGCACCTGATCCCTCTCTCCGTGTTTGTGGTTGTAACGGTCTCCACGCGTCTGCACGAGTGATTGCCTATCCCTTCTCTCCTCAGGACAGACCTCACAGCTTAGTGATTCTAGTTCAGATTGGCTTCGTGTTTTCTATCCATCTGGGACCGCTGTTCCCAGTCCACCCGTGACGGTATCCTTTATGGGTAACAACGGGGACATATTAGGATGCTGACAAGAAGCAGAAACTGATGTCTGTGAATATAACCGGTTACATAGCGATGCCACTTAAAACCTCCCTTCTCCTGGGGTACAAGCCAGTGTCTCTGTTGCCCCAGATCAATGTAGGCCTTCTGGCATATTATTGGGAAAATGTCTTCACATCTCGATATGGTGAATGAGTCTGGCTGAATCTCTTCTCATTGGGAATGCTAGCAGACCATAACAAAATATACGTCTTTCTGCTCAGAAATATGAAATTATTATATTCCTTCTTATTGCATTACTTCTGTGGACAAATTGACAAAAGTCTTTCCTATGGGAGATCCTATAATTCTGTTGCTTTGACACATGCGGACAGTGTGATTACTATAGTGAGCTGACTGCTGGTGCTATCTGATATTTTGGAATATACATCAATAAAATGTAAATGTAAATGATTTCAATTAAACTACCAACTTACAAATTTTTATTTAATTAGGCTTATCTAAAATTTTGTATAAATGTAAGATGCCTTAGCTCTGAATAGTCTTAACACTCTGTGCCTCAGTTCTGCTGATGTTCTTATCTCCTTGCTCCTACTCTTTGGGAAAGTTGGGAGGTGGCGCTGTGGAGGTACCTCCACAGAAGTACCTCCAGAAGCCTCCAGTCCTGCTCATCTACCATCCATCAGCCGATAGATAAGGAGCCCCTTACTGTGAGTCACTCAGTACATTTACATGCACACTAAGAAAATTGAATTATTGTGTTAGTCCAACTAAAACTGGACTTTTAAAGTACATGTAAACATGTTAGTGTGACTGAAATCGTACTAAATCAAATTTCTCAAAGTCAGACTAAGACTCCAAGATAATGTGATTGGAAGCCGATTTACTCCTGCATGTAAACGTTCGATCAGACCCAAACTGGCCTAGGCACTCTGCACATGCTCCACACTTTCCCCCTGGGCTTTGACCCGGAAGTAACTGAAGAAGCCGGTATACAGAAGAAGCTTGGAGCATAGCAGAGGACGTACAGCACGTACGAAATGTACAGCCCCGTAAAGCCGCCCAATTCACCGCTCAACTAAAGGGCGCTTTTCCACCGCGCCAGGTACGGTACTTTTGGTACTTCAAAAAAGGTACCAGTACTGAATGACATCACAACGCAAAGCGGGGTATTTTGTACCAAATTTGAAAAATGGATGTAGTAGAACTGGACGACGTGTGATATTAATACCAACATCACATGTTATGCACATGCAATTCTTACATCACTAGTCAGCTAGATTAAGATCAGGCATTTTCTTACCTTCAATTTGGTATGGATATTATGTCAAAGTCTTGTTAAAACATTTTTAACGTATACTGTAAAAGGTTGGGCTGTTGTAGAACGTTGGGATCAGAATTAATTGTTCAGTGATACCAGCCCCTGTATTGGATTGAATTGGATAATCAATTGGATCCAAAAGCAGAAAACAGTCAGGGGTGCTGCTGCCCATTGCTATCAGAAACAGTGACGCTAATACAGTGATCCCCCGCTATATCGCGGATTTTTCCCTGACGCGTCACAGTTCTCTAGGTATCGCGTACCTTGCTTGTGGTCCGCTTGTTTTCATTTTGTTTTAAGCCCTACGATGGCTCCAAGCGTCCTGCATCTTCTAAGCCTTCTGGCAGTAGTGAGCCTAAGTGCCAGAGGAAGACCTGGGCCATTCAGGAGAAGGTAAAACTCCTGGATATGCTTCTGGAAGGAAAGCGTTACGTAGACGTCGCTCACCATTATTAAAATGTTCTTATTTTTACATATTCCATTACGTATACAGAGAGAGAGAGAGAGAGATGTGCACATATATATATATACAGTGGTACCTCAGTTCTCAAACTCATTAGAACTCGAATTTCTTAAAAGTCGAACCAACCAGTTCGAAAAAA
>JAODJU010000036.1:13517993-13548597 GCA_026776725.1 Gnathonemus echidnorhynchus
GGGGGGGGGCTTCCCCTCCCTGTCTGTGGCTCATCTTCGCCCCTTAGAGCCAGTCACAATTTCAGCAGCACTTCCACAAAGATTGTTTTCATGGAAATGGACAGTATCCACTTCTGCCTTACCTTGCCATTTTGGGATTTGTCGTTTATGAACAGGTGTAGACTCCGGCCACAAGAAAATACTGCACATTTTTATATCTGAAAACATCATAGAAGCAATAGTTAAATGAAGAACTCAGAGAATTAATGATCAGGCAGATTCTGTGGTTTTAGCTAATGCTGATGGCAGTATGATGTCGTTTCTGCTTTATTGGCGACTCCCTCGGTAGAGATTATCTATAACGTCTCATTTTCTGTTTTTTTTTTTTCCCCGGTGGTTTATTTATTGTGAGCATCTGATCAGTATCTCTAGATCTAAAAATTGCTGCAGTTGTATATATCATATCCAGGGATACCAACTCTCACGCATCTGGCGTGAAACTCACGCTTTCGGACTCTCACGCTCACGCAAGAAATCTTACACCAAATTTATATTATTACATTATAAACTTAAAATTAGCTGCATCAAAAGCGTTGGGGTAGTTTGCAAACCCTACAGACTATTTACAAGGTAATAAAACTGTCACATGTGTAAATGCGTGTGCGGATTTGTCTGAAATCGAAAATCTCACGCCATCCTGCTGACCAAAGTTGACAACCCTGCATATCCATGGTTCACATATTACAAAGTCCAGATGGAAATATTTTCAGGATTCAGTCGCATGATGATTTCAGAATCTCATCTGAATTTCTGCATCTCATACATGGCCTTTTGTTAAAGCCATTCTTCAAGGCCAGTGGCAATCAGAGCCATTTCTTCAAGGGGTTGTTCTGTCACCCTCTTAAAAACTTCCCCTTCACACTTGCAATGGGCTAAACTACAGTATCTCTATATCTCTGCAGTGATGTTGTATTCCTGTTAGTCTTCTGGGAAAAGCTAGAGATGGTTCCTGTTGCATTTTCAGGCAGTTTTGTCGTCTCGTCGGTGTGGTTTCTGAGGAGCAGTCAGACCACTCCTGCTTCAGGAGAACAGCTAACCATCACACATTTATTATACATGTAGAAACATCGCCACCCTTTTCTGTTTTTTTAGGCAATGCCTGACTGCCTGTAATTCCAGAATCTCACTCACAGAAACGTTCATCTCATTGACCTAGAACCTTCCAGGATATTCTGCCACTGTGGTATACTGGAAGAGGATTCGAATACCTTGATTAAAATTGTTAAGCAATTGCTACCACCCAGCCTTTTACTTGACAACGTGGTGGCTGTCTGCTGTTTATATGGACGACTGCCTAGCAGTCAAGCTTTGACTTTGACAGTCTTTATTCATGCAGCCTTCTCCAGGATTAGGTGAGATGTGCCAGGAATCCTACTTAAATGTCCTGAGCTGCCTTAATGATGAGCGCTAAGAGTTCCCATTGTAACAGCTGGCACTCAGCTGGCTTCTGATAAGGGCTCTCGGGGCTCTGTGTCACTATTGGACATTCATGGCTGTAAGGGTTGAATGACAGGCCCATCTGTCCCCTGTAGTCATGGCTGACAGGTCCGCTGTCAAAGGTTGTGGCCTTTGCTTCTGCAAAGCAATGAGCTCTTGTGGTGTCGGCCTTTGAGACTTCAGGCATTTTCAGATTATTTTTCAGGTATGTGGCTTAATGGGTTAGGATTCTGTGCCCCAATTTAGAGGGTCATTGGTTCAAATCCCAGGGCAGAGTGATTTCAGTGCTGGGCCCTTGAGCAGGGCCCTTGAGAAAGGCCCTAAACACCCTGTTGCTCCAGGATCAGTAAGCCCTGATTTCTCAACAATGTATGTTGCTTTGAATAAAAGTACCTGCTAAATAAATAAAATGTAAGTTGCCTATTTTTTCTTTTTTTCCAAAAAGCTTTGATTGTTCCTATATGATTCTTATATGCAAATAGTATGATTTCTTAATTATGAGTATTGAATTATGCATCCCTCCATCTTCTAACAGCTTTTCCTAGTCAGGTAGAGGGCAGCGTGAGGCACGAGGCTGGGCTGCACCCTCTTTGGGATGCTACTAAATTATGTACAGCAGTGTCTCCATATCTGCAGGTCATACGTTCCAAGACTCACCACGGGTGGTCAGAACCACGGAAAAAAGGGAACCATCTGTGGACTCCAACGTGTTTTTTGTATTGATACATTATGTACATTTTAATTGATAAATTACACCTAGTAAGACATTACCAATATTTAAATATAGTAATAATAAATTAAATTATACATTATTATACAGCACAGTACAGTACTGTTCTCTGTCTGTTCTCTGTCTGTTGTATCCTAATTCTCAAGAGATGATAGAGCAATGACAAACCTTAACATATCAAGGGGTGGTGGAGTAATGAAAATCGTGCTTTTTATACTCCTCAAAGGATGAAGGGACAATGAAACATCATATTGTTAAACATTTGACAATGAAAAATATTGTATCATGTACCTATACCTAACCTTCAATCCTGGACTGGTGCATTTCACATTGTTACAGCCTGTACTCTCTTGGTGCATGGTTTGTAACTTATGGTCTGTTTATTTCTGGAATTATCCAATTTTTTTTAAGACCACGGTAAACCACAGATAGCTAAACCCGCTGTTACTGAAACTGCAAATACGGGGGTCCCACTCTACGTTCTACTGCCCTCATTATCATAAATTGGGTCTCTCAGTTTTAGTGGATTTTTATTATATTTTTAAACAGAAAAAACATCCAGATTCTTAATGTACAGTTGCCAGCTCCATTAGGTGCATCATGGCAATAAAATCCACTGATTGTCTAGTGAGAGCAAAGATTTCAATTTCAAAGGGCAAAATGCAAAACCCCTTTTATAAAAGGTGGTGATATATTGCTGTTAGTAAAAACTACCACTGCCACAATTCCGTCAGTTAATTGCAGTGTGATACAATCTTTTGTGTTAACAATACCTCCTCAGAGACACCCTCCAACTTATAAGACAAACTTGGGACAAGTAAATTACCTCCATGTGCATCATTTGATGCACTACACCTAATAGACGAGAATAGGTGAAAACTATGAGTCAACAGGTAAACTTTGGGGAAGTAATGATTGGTCCTATACAGCGTTTACACCTGGATGAAAACTTAGATATCAGCATTATTTGCATAGGAATCAGTGCTAAATGTGTGTGCTGTCTGGTTGGTGCTGTTGGGGTAAGGATGTGGCATTCTGACCCAAAGTCTGTTGCTTTGAGCCCAGCTGTAGAATCAATAAGAAAAATGTTCACTCTTGATTTCAATTGTGTATATATAATTAAGCTGTGTAAAATTCAGAGGTGGATAGTTCAAGTCCAGAAAGTAAAAATCCAGACCAAGATTTTGTTTCAATCAGCTAGGTGAGTATAAAGAGTCACAGTCACAGAGCACTCAGCTGAATTTTACACTGTTTAACTGTATATACAAATTCAAAACTATCACTGAAATACTTAAATGCATAAGGTATAAGATATCAAGGTAACGTGCTTCAAAACTTTCTCAGGTGCTTGATAAATCTACTCAAAGGTATTGAGTTTTAAATAATTTTGCCTGATTAGTACAGGATCAAAAACCTTTGTTTTGACTGCCTCCCCTGTCATGCTGATCAATATTTACGGTAACACTTTACTCCACGGGGCACAAATACTTAGTAACAACTCATTTACTACTGAAGTGCAAATTAGGGTCAAATCATGAACAAATATAGTTGCTACTTGAGATAAAAGATGTGTCATGATTCATTAATGATGAACAAACATAAGATCAGTATTTAAGTTGTATTATTCATCATTTGTTCTTTCAGTCATTCTTTAGTAGTTCCTTAAGTAATTAAAGTTTGACAGAATTAAGATACAGTAACTGCTTGGGATGAAAGATGCATAATGATTAATTAATGATGAATAAATGTGTTATTCATTACTTGTTCCTTTAGTAGTTCCTTCAGTAGTTCAGAAAAAACAGCTATAGTAACAAATATAGTAACTGCTTGAGATAAAACATGCATCATAATTTATTAATGATGAATTAATGCGTGATTAGTATGTAACAGACTTAGTCTGTGGTTTATTAATGCATAAGTAATAGTATAATACTACATTATTTGAGCTCCATCAAGTGAAGTGCTACCATATTTACAGATGCAATGCATTGGTTCACTGTTTTTAAAAGTTTTGTATAATCCATACCCATGACTTGAGGCAACATCTGGATTTTCCTTGCCATTCATTGAATCACTGGACCTGCTGTCTCACTGGAATCCTGCTGTGTGGAAAAATGGCAGTGTGGTTTTTATTTGCACTGTCCGTTGGCATGTTTGGCCGCCTGTGTTTTGATGTCAAACAGGGCATCCTTGGTTTATTTATTCGAATAGGCATTGGCTTTATTATTTGTTAAGACGCTGACTTTCTTTTTGTGATGATTGTGGTCCTTCCACACAATGTGTACAGAATGCATTATAAACATGCTCTGATGTGCAGTTGAGCTACTCCCGTAAGTATAATTTAGAGCATTCTCATTTCTCTGCTGCAGAAGCAATTACAATTTAAATGCAATTCTCTGATTAAGTATCCCATCCATACATCATCATAACCACTTATCTGGTATGAGATCACATTGAGCACAGAGCCTGTCTCAGTTCGCATAGAACGGGGGATGGAATGCGATTGTAGGTGTCATGTCTGGATAAGGATCACAATCCACTTGCAGCTTATGAACACAAGGACACTGGACTCACAGGAACAAGAAACAAAAATGGCCACAAGGGGTCTAAGCAAAGGCAGGACAGCAAAAAAAGAACTAATAAAGACTAGAACACTGGGAAAGAACAGAGGAATTACACAGGCTCAAACCAGGAAAAACAGTGGGGAGCAACAAACAACAAGCATGTCCTGGACCTACAACATATACAGCTACAATGACTGACAGAGGAACAGAGTATATATATATATATATATATATATAATATATGTATATATATGTATGTGTGTCGTGTGTGTGTATGTGTGGGCTATTAACAATCACAAGGCAAACAGGATACCAACAGTAGGAAATATGAGGAACGTAGGAGTAACAGGACATAACTACAAAACTATATGCATGTGAGGATAGCTAAGAACGAAGACACAAAACTAGAACTAATGCAGAAATACATAAACACAAGAAACATCATAAACACGGTGTACACAGAAAAAGTTCTAGGGCACAAAACAGAAAATAACCAACGGCTGTTAGGGATACACGATTACTTAGCAACACATTCAGCCACGTGGCCCAGGGAGTAGGGGAAAACACTATCGGTAGTGGAAGGTGCTAAACACAGAGACAACAATGGGACGGCCAATGACATCTGCTGGCCAAATGGGGAAACAACGGACAGAATGTGACGAGGCAGGGACTGACCCTGAGAGAAGGGCAGACCCCTGAGAATGTATCCATACATTATAAAGAGATACATCTTGCTGGTGGGAACTACAGTTTTGAAAATTTATTCTTAATGTTTTCCTAGCAGCACTAAATGATTGAACGTGAAGAATGCTTGTCCACACAGCCTTCAGCCTTTTCATTCATTTTTAAATCTTGCCTGTGACCTCCCCTCCTTTCCCCAATCTGTCTGTAGGGGGAATTTTTGAGACCCTGGAGAATGAGCCAATAAGTGTGGAGGAACTAGCCTTCAAATTTGCCGTCACGAACATAAACCGGAACCGAACTCTGATGCCAAACAGCACCCTGACATACGACATCCAGAGGATAAATCTGTTTGACAGTTTTGAAGCTTCCAGGAGGGGTGAGTTTGGTATCATTGAAATATGACATATTGCACTACAGTTTAGGGAATGTTAGCAAAAGGGGGTTGTGCTACTGAAGTAATGAGTTTGGTTAATAATGGAGCAGTGAAAAAATACATTTGAAAATTAGAACTGAATAAATTACCCAAAGTTCCAATTAATCAGTGGCAACTGTGTGAAATGAAGCAACGTGAAAAAGGGTGGGAGATGGGAGATGCTGAGAGTCTTATGGTGGGGAGAGTGACTTGCCCCCCCCCGCCCCCCCCCACAGCCTGTGACCAGCTCGCCTTGGGTGTCGCCGCAATATTTGGCCCCTCCTACAGCTCCTCAGTCAGTGCGGTCCAGTCTATTTGCAATGCCCTTGAGGTGCCCCACATCCAGACCCGGTGGAAACATCCCTCTGTAGACAACCAGGACACCTTCTACATCAACCTATACCCCGAGTACACCTCCATCAGCCGCGCCATCCTGGACATCGTGCAGTTCTACAAGTGGAAGACCGTCACTGTGGTATACGAGGACAGCACAGGTAAGTGGGCGGAGCTTCTGAGAGAGGGCACCGTGGGCAGGGTGAATGTTTTGGTGCTTCAGTATCTTTAGCTAATTAGGGTGTGTGAGGAGAGCTTCTGGAAGCTTACAGTCAGTTGTTTTAGTCCACTCAGGTAGCTACTCTCAGGATAGCTTTGGCGAGTTAATTCTCTGTCCTCTCAGCTGGCGTTCCAGCCAAGTCTAAATCCGGCACAAATTGAAGTGTATTCTGAGACCTTCAAGTCAGCGAGTAGCTGCTGACTCCTGGTTTATAAAGGCCCAGTAACTTCTTCCTCACAAAAATTGCATTAAAACATTCTGTGATAAATACATTATAACATATGCCTTGGGTAAAACAAAATTCTGCACAGTAAGCAATTAATGAATTTTGCTCTCGAGTCCTTTTATGTGGATGAAAGAAGAAAGGGTTAGTTTGTCTCCTGTACAAAATGTGCATGGGCCATGGTAAACACTACTAACCCTAGTCGAGAACCCTTTCAAACAGAGGCCATATTAGTTCTGGGTCAGGATATGAGATGGCGGACCTTGTCCTAAAGACCCGGGCAGGTTATTGCTTTTCACAGAAGGGCTTTCATTCCAGGAAACTTTATTGCCCTTTTCCGAATGAAAGCTGAACTCTCGGCAGGCATTCGCCTTGCTATACACCACCCTACCTACCCTGAAGTGTTGCATCAGGCAGAGAGAAATGGTAACCTCCCAAATCCTTGTTTTAATTATACCACCCGTTTAATGCATCAGTGATCCACTCAAAATACATCGACCTCCACCGGAGGGCCAAGTTTAGGAAACCCATTTGGGAGATAAAAGTAAGTGACAGAACCAGCAAACAGAAGTGTACTTCACTGACAGTGGTCTTAATGTGGTGTCAATGGGACACAAATGATTGCAGCCATAGCTGCCAGGGTCTTTACAATCAGAATGAACTCTACCCTAATATACTCCAGAGTAACCATTTGATTTCCACTCGTCTCATTTGTTTTCTAGGAGCATATGAAAGCATGCAAAGGTATATTTGTATTCAATGTTCCTTCACTGCTTCACTGCAAAGGACCTCATGTAGATTATGGCCATGTCTGGTGACTGCACGATCCATCACGCTCTTATAATTTTGCTGTGGTAAATGAAGTTAAATCATTGGGGTGTTGCTTTCTTCGCATCAGAGTTTCCATCTACAAAACGTTTACACAGGATGCATTATTGTGACTTATTGTGTGTAGCTTTTGTTGTTTTTCTGCATGTTGTTCAGCTGTGGTTTCCCATTAATCCGATAAGAGGTCTGTTAAGGACAGTTTCGTTGATGTATGACAGGTTGCAGAGCTGAGCCGGTGGCAGTACAGTACGTCTGGTGTCTGAAGTCATTACATGCCGATCACTGTTGCGATTGCTAAGCTTGGAGAGGCCTTCTTTGTGAAGGGAGTGTAGAAGTGCAATTGTGCTGAAACTAAGCAGCATTCTCAGAACAAGGAGTCCGTACTGGGCCAGATTGCCTGCAGCATCTAGGGGGGGTGGGAGTGCAGCCATTGTCAGCCCTCTCTGAAAGCGGCTCAGCTAATTAGCGGAACAGTGTAAGGATGATGCATAAAGTGGGGTTCCGTCGATTCGTTTTTCCGTTATTTGGACCACTGATCAGTGACTGAGGACAGACCTTGAAGGACGTAATTGACCAACTTCTTCTTACTGGTCCCCTCAACTGATGTGATTAATCAAAAGTCACTAAGCACCCCTGCCCTAAAAGTCTCTGGGGAAAGTTTGCAACCTATCCGTTTGTAGTACTGCTAATGGCTGTAGATGAGATGCAACCACAGTTGCTAACTTCCTTGAAACAGGGGACACCAGTTAAATATCTAATATAACTTCGTGTGAGTCTATGGTAGATTTATGTTATGTGTCATTCATCAAATCCATTACGATGCAACAGAATACCGTGCATCACTGGGTTGAAAAAAACTAATCAAGAGATACATTATCTTTTGAGTGTGATTATCTTGACTGTCATGAAGATAGAGGGTCGTGAAAGAAATTCATCATGCGATTAGCGAGACTGAAATAATTAGCTTAATGAGACACCTCCATGCTTAGTTATTATTGTGACTAATCTACAGCATTACTACACTGGTTCTTTGATTTATACATTAGATGCTGCAGTTTCAGGCTAACAATCATATACAGAACAAATCAAGGGCTCCTTTCTGTTTAAGTAAATTCATCGAGAAACTTGAATATAACTTAAACCAGAGTTTCCCAGCTTGGTCCTCTGCGACCTGCAGATGTTCAATAACATTTGGGGGTCCCCGAAGACCGGGTTAGGAAATTGACTTAGTTAATAACACTACGCAGAGTCAAGACTTTCTGTGAAGACAGACTGATGTTCCCCATTAGGAAATAACAGAACCACTACTGTGGTCTTTGTCTTGCAACAACAATGACCATTCCTGGCTAATAAAACTGATTGATAGTGACACTAAACTGTACAATCTCAGATCTTAACTCTGCTCCTGTGGGAAACTAGGGGTTTTGTTTTGCCTCATAAAGAAGAGCAACAGCCCTGAACTTAGTTATTTTGACCATAAAACAAACAGTGATGGAAAGTGAAAGACTTAAGGCAAACTTACAATGTAATGTTTATTTAAATCAGAGTGGGATGTGTCTCAATGGTTCAATGGACACTGAGCATTAAAGTTAAGAGTATAAATGGGATAAGACTCCTGAAATGTCCTTGAACAAGGTTTAAGAATCCTTTAGACCATGCAGACATAGAGAGAGGTGTGCAACTTTAAGCCAATTTGGATAAATGAATCCATCAAGTAAATGTTATTGAATTAATTAAGAGATGGAATATTTAATTATATGGAAAGTACTCTGCTACAAAGTTTCCAATGACTTCAGAGAAAAATCTTTAAGACTACTTTAATTGGGAAATCATCTGAATTCTTGCTATGGATATGATCATGTCACCCATAAGTTTGTGACTGTGAGGAAATTAATTATGTCTCAGTCCAATAGTAACCTTTTTGTCTCTAATGCCACAGAACTCAATGTTTGTGAATGGAGAATTAAATGTGTTCCAAGTATACAGGTGGATTATGATAACAGAGACAATGTTGTTTTGCTTTTTCCATTCCACAATGAAGTTAGTGAATATTAAAGTAACAATTCTCCCTATGGGTCTGTTAATCTGTTTTCCATGCAGAATATAAACAGACTGTTGCATACTTAAATTGTTACTGTTTTTTCTCTTTTTTTGAGGATTAATACGTCTTCAGGAGCTGATCAAAGCCCCATCCAGATACAACATTAAAGTCAAAATCCGGCAGCTGCCAGCGGGGAACAGGGATGCACGACCTCTGCTGAAAGAGATGAAGAAAGGGAAAGAGCTTTATGTCATCTTTGACTGCACACACCAGACCGCTGCCGACATCCTGAAGCAGGTGAGACCGCCGCATTTTTACCTTTTATATAGCATCTCTCTTGAACGTGATTGGCCTATAAAACAAACGTGTTACATCTCATTGGCTTGATAAATGAAAGCCGAAACAGTAACTATATAAACAAGTGTTGCCCAAACATGTGGTGGCGAGATATGTGTTCTGGAGTTCAAGGTCTCGACACAGAGTTGTAATTCATGCCGTGCAATTTACTCTCGTAACTTTGCATTTGAAATGCAAAGCATATTTAGATAAACTGGCGGTTTTTAGAAAAAGCATTAGGATTTTATCACTCGTTTACAACATTTGGACTGAGGAATAAAATGTAGGCTAGCTTGTCGGTAAAAAACCTTTGCGGACGGGATAATCTATAATAAGGACACGGCTGTCAAGGTTGGGAATATATTTTAAAAAGCCATTAAAGCTTGGATGGATATTTCATTGAAAAACCACAGCGGAATATATTACGGTCACGGTGGGTCTTTAGGCAATGTGCTCAAGATCTATTTCTTTGGCTAGATGTCTAGTAAAATTAGACCAGAACGGAGCTGAGCTAAAATTTACAGCATATCACATTATATGTAAATATGCACTAATTCATATGTATATGCACACCTTAAATGGGTAAAACCAGAAAAATGTTTAAAGTGAGCAAATGAATTAATTGAATATTCCCTGGGCTGCATATTTAATGCATTCCTGTGAATGGACAGAGATTGCATGTTTAATATTTATTTGCTCCATCTTGCCTGGGATTTATCGCTGGAAAAAGATAAGTCCTCTGGGTCCCAGTGGAACACAGTCCAGTCCAGAAGACAGACTTCATCTCTGGTAGAAATTTAAAACCAAAGAGCGTGAACGTAAGATTAATAGGAAACAGTGAGTGAATGGGGATTTATTTTATATTTTTATAAATACATCAGGACGTATGGGGAGCAGGTGCCAGCGTTGGTCACATCGTGTCACTGAGTATTACATTAGCTGTGGTGGCCTCTCTCTCCAATGATGTGTTATTGAGTTACTGTTCTCTCTCCTGTAGATCCTGTCCATGGGAATGATGACTGAATACTATCATTTCTTCTTCACCACACTTGTAAGGGCTTGAGTACAAGATTTGTTGCGGAATATTTGTTCCAGTCAATCTCATCATCAACGCGTAAAACTATTTACATTTACATTTACAAATTTAGTATATGCTTTTGTCCAAAGCAATGTTACCAGATTCTTTAGAGTGGTATTTAGCAAGAAAACATGTACTGTTACTTCAGGTTGTCAATAGGTTAATTCATGAATTAACTGAATTGAAAATGGAAATAGGAGATAAAAAGATTTGCTGCAGAAAATACATTTTTTCCATCTTTGTGATCAGGACATTCCAACTTTCTGAGAAACGATACCTTGACTTCATATTGTTACCAGGGTGATGGATTAATTACATTTACTCAGCAGATGCATTAATCCAAAGCAGGGTCAGACCCTTCCTGTAGCAACCTTGGCATCATGGGCAGAGCATGCCAAACACACCACCAGTCTTGTATGTTTTCTACTTGGGGATTTACAGCCAATAGGGTCACCTTTGTCTTCTGTCATCTCATGTCATGTTGGCATGTTATGATGGCAAAGGTACAGTGAGGTTGCTTTGTGAAACCTAACATGGGTTGACCTCAGATGGCTACCTTCAGATGGGCTAATCTCAGACTAGCTAACCTTAGATGGACTAACCTCAGACAGTAAACCTCAAATGTGATATCTTCAGACAGGTTATCCTCAGACATTCTAACCTCAGGTGGAATAATATCTGACTTGCTAACCTCAGACCGGCTAACCTCACATGGGTTAACCTCAGACAGTAAACCTCAGATGGGTTAACCTCAGATAGTAAACCTCACATGGGTTAACCTCAGACAGTAAACCTCAGATGGGCTAACCTCAGACAGGCAAACCTTGTGATGGCAGGACCTGTTTGCCCTGGACCTCCAGCCTTATCAGTACAGCGGTGTCAACATGACCGGCTTCCGCCTCATCAACATGGACAGCCCCCGCGTGGCTTCCGTGGTGGAGAAGTGGTCCATGGAGAGGCTGCAGGCTCCTCCCAAACCTGAAAGCGGGCTCCTGGACGGCATGATGACGGTAAGTGGATGCTGGGTCGACCCCGCTGCCTTGCTCATCCAGCATCATTTGGCTGACCCTCAAACACCATTCATCTGCCTTTGGACATCCTTTATTCCGCCTTATTTTCTACCCGCCAACTGGTCCACGAATACTTGCCCTCCCCGTCTGGATGCTGTCTTTGCAGACCAAGGCAGCCCTGATGTATGATGCAGTGAGCATGGTTGCTGTAGCCGCCCAACGATCCACGCAGATGACCGTTAGCTCGCTGCAGTGCCACAGACACAAGCCCTGGCGCTTTGGACCGCGGTTCATGAACATGTTCAAAGAGGTAGGACCATCTGTTCACCCCCCCCCCCCAGGCCCTACCACTGGCTTATACTGAGTGTCCAATTAAGGTTGATGCATTAAAATTATAGTTCTGCATTAACATGGACTTGTTAATGTGGACCTTGATATATACATGCACCAGCAGGAGCACAGAAATTGCTATATGTAATTAGACCATTTGCATGCAATCATTAAACAGTGCTTACATCACCAGTCTGCTACAAGCAATAGTGAAAAGCAGCGTTGTCTCTGAGATCACACTTTCTAATATAGAACTGCCTGATATTTGAGCTCGCTGGAAAAAAAAAAAGAGGTTAATTTACTTTATGGGAATGTTACTTATTTTATTCACTGCCATATTTCACTTCCATTACTGTTCTCAGAGTTTCATTTTAATTACCCAGTTTAAATGAGGCTTTTTTTCTGCTTTATTAGTCTTAGGTTTTAGAACGGGTAAAAAATGTTTGCTAATTAAGCCGTCATTTATTGAAATTGCTTGCATTTGGATGACCTCTGATTACCAATGATTAAACCTCTCCGGCACCCATCGGGCTTCAATGCTAATTAATTCCAAGGAGCACAGAGACAACAATTCATTGTAAATTAAGTACATAAGTGGGTCAGTGGATTTTGCAGAAAATGATGGATTCACGGGAAACAGGACCAATTACACGCACACAGCCTTAGAGAATTGGAATAACGTTGGCCTGTTGAACAAAGACCTTGAAATCCTTTCACTTACCTATATAGAGTTGGTGAGCTTCAGTGTAACTGTCACCTTTGTCACCTGCTAATTAGGAATAGGGTCTCTGAAGCATTAAAGCACTTTGCTCCTTACAGGGGGGGTGGTGATGCTTTATGTCTTGGCTAGATGTTTCACTATTGCCCCCCCCACTAGCAGACCGATAAGATGCCTGCAGCTGTTCAGGGGAGGTATGCTGGGTCACTTTCTCCTGCAGAGCATCACGAGCAGGAAAGTGGGTGAACTGGTGCAGAGACTCTCCAGAAAGAGCCCAGATTGTTTTGCACCACTTGGGTGGATGTAGGTGGCGCTTTGATTAAATTGTGGTACAAGTATGGGAGTCGATCATCAGAGCTTTAAAGGACGAGGAGAGTGAGTATAAACAAATGAGATGATAGTTGCACACAGAGAAACCTTTGTTCTGGACTCGGAATATGTCTCACTTTGATGTACGTCCCCACGGACCTGCTTTGGATCTCATGGATCTATAATGTTATTATTATACTTCACTCCTTTGCTTTGTAATTCAGCTCTGAAAAGATTAATGTAGCTGCAAAGAACAAACATAAGCAAGTGAGCTCTGTGATTTTTTTCCCCTGTTTTCTGTAGTTTTCCTCTAATCCGGCCCCTAATTCTGCAGCTCTTCTGCATTTTTGATTAGATTTTTTTTTTTTTTTTTGCCAGTAGAAGCTCACATGCCATACATCCCTTTATGAAAAATCCCTTGCCTTTATTTGAGTGCCGGTTTGATATATCAGCACCGTCATCCAGTAAGACAAAGGCACAGTGGCGGTGAATAACAGCAGTCTTTAAAAACGTCTAATTCCTCTCGCCTCACCAGCACAAACTGCTAAACCAACCAGCGTTTGACAGATTGTCTCTGTCGCTCCGCATTCTTGTCGAGCCTGAGCAATATGAACCAAGCCTGTGGTTTGTGGGTAATAGCCTGAGGTTTGGCTGCGTGGGGCTTGCTGGTGCTCAGCTTTCACTGAGCCTGCCTGCAGAGGCTGATGGAAGGTGTATTTGATCGTAATACAGATTGCCTTTACTCTTCAGCGATTCTGGCTGCCTTGCATTTCATGCGGTACCGCCGTTGCTGAGAGCCGGCTGCACACAGAGTGCTGCCCCATAACCCAAGTACACCCGCCCCAGTCTATAAACAAAGTGCATCCAAAAGGAAATCAGCAGCCGTCACCAGACTCGCAGAGCCGACCGACGCCTGGGAGACAGTCAGATTTGGAGATGATACAGACTGAATTGGGGATTAAATGCAAGAAGGTTGAAAGCCGATAGCATATAAATCATGCAGGAAGGTAACAAATATGCTGTCCACGCTGTAAAATGTGTAGGAGAATCAATGATGTTAAATACTTTTATACTTTTATACAAAACACCAGCTCATGTCCAGTGCATTTCTCAAGACAACAAAAGCATCCCTGCCCAGTATCCTGTCAGTCACCAGTTTATTTCCATAACACTGCCTGCTGATCCGCACTGTAGATTTGAATAGTAATTCTCCCGGAAAGTACCTTTCGGTGTTTAGAAGGTCAATGAGAACCGCAACTCGAAATTAATATACAAAAATGAGAAAATACATGGGAAGGGGTGGGGGGGGCATAACCTAAAAGGTCTAAACTTTAGTGATGCACATTTTTTATTATTATTATTATTATTATTATTGTTGTTATTATTGTCATTATCGATATTGTTGTTATTGTTGTCAGTTTCATTGCTACAAAAACAGACCATCCTTGTCACCCTTATACATGCTCTATATGAACATTTAATTTTGCTCAGCAAGATCTTTAAATCATCAGTTCAGTTTAATTCTGTCTCATCCATGAATACTGGTGCAAAGTTAGCCGTGAAAGCGCCTAGGTCATCTCAGACTGCAATCAGTCTGGTCCCTGCAGTTACCGCAGTCTTTGTAATCCTGTTGTCCAGTCCAGATGGGAGGCAGGACAAACACACAATTTGTATAGGAACATAGCAAGTGTGACGAGGATCTCAGCCCGTTCGCTTTGGTCACATACCTTTGGGAACCTCTGTGCAGTTATTGATATACAGATGTAAAAAAATAATTGTTTCCTCCCTTTAAGGCTCAGTTGGACGGATTGACCGGACGTATAATTATAAACAAAACCGACGGCTTAAGGAAGGAGTTTGATCTGGATGTTATCAGTCTGAAGGAGGATGGTGTGGTGAAGGTGAGCCGCATGACATTTTTGCAGTTTATCAGGGTAAAGTATAAATTAAACAGCAGTCCTTGGTTAACATTAATTTAGCAGATGCTTTCCTCAACGTGATATTCAGTTGAGAATGCAGGGTCAAACAATTACTGGAGCAAACCCTTCCTCAAGAGCCCAGTGGTGAAAGCACTGTGCCAAACCAGGGATTTCAACCAGTTACTTTACAAATGCAGGCATGACCTCCTGACCCTCTGAGCCACACACCATTCCGCCAGCAAGGCGGATTTCTCAGCATGTTTCGCACGTCCAGGGAAACGAAAAGCGTTCAAAGTGCTCTTCACCTTTAAGAAAAAGGCTCGAGTTGAAGGTCACATGCCAGCCGACCAGTCATTCGCATGTTTTAATTTCCCGTGGTGTTCATGTTTTGTTTTTTTCCCCCCACCAATTGGAAAAAGACGCTGTCTGACGGTACTAGACGCCCGAGCGGAGTGTGGAGAAAGGTTCGTACGTATGACACTGTCATCTCCTCAACAACCCCCAAAAAACCCTCTATCTCATCCCTACCCCCTCATCCTCAGGAGAAACAAATGGGACACGTGTAAGGACTCCCCGTGTCGTTATCTCCTGCCGGCGACCCCTCTCAGCCAGCCGGATTCATTTACCACCAGCGGAGACTTTAATCGTATTAAGGAAACACCCCCCCCCCCCCCCGGTCAAATAACAGACCGCCAGCGGCTTTTGAAAATCTCGGCCGTGTTTATTAAACAGCACCTGCAGAATAGGGATTTATGGATTTGCGCGTAAGTGATTAATTAGGCGCCGTGGCTGCGTCTCCTCTCGCTGCACCCTGATTACTTCTGGTTACGCCAGATACAGCCAAACGGAGGCAGGTTGACGAACGACGAGTCTCCTTCTCTGCCGCAGCGGCACGATCCACATGATGTCCTCCCTCTTTCTCTCGACGGGTAATTAATGGAACGTACCTGTAGTCGTTTCTCTGTGCCCTATTATGGTCTCAGCTGGCTGGCCGCTTTCACATGGTAACTTAACCGTAACAGCTGCAAGTTGGGAGAAATGGCCAGGGGAGCTGGGGGGAGCTGGGGGGTGGAGTTGCCTCCATTTAATTCTGCTGCCTCTGACCGTTCAATGCGTCATGCTGGTTATTCGTTACTAGCGTAACTCCTACACCCAAACTATTCTGCCCATTAACTAACTGGAATTAGTTAACTAACTCCTTGGTTTGAACTAGAAGCTGCCCAGTAAAGATAATTTGCAATAATTTACAGGTAACCCCCCCCCACACTCATGTCCCTTATCAGGCTAACTACTTGGGATGGATGGATGGATGGATGGATGGACTCCATGACAAGAGCATAGTCCGTGATGGATGGATAATCTAAAATTCCCTAATAAAATTTTTATCTCCAAATACCACTGGACTGTATACTGTACTAGTTAGAACTTGAACCTCATGTAGTATGATTTAATAATGGTTCTCATAGCTGTAAATAATTTTACTCCACATTTTTCATTTTTAATGCCTTTTGTCCAGTTCCTACAGTAAATTGATTGTTTTTTAAAGAGTTTGTTCATCTTTGTCAGGCATGAATCATAAACCTTCATGCATATGTATGAACATCCTGAATATTTAATATGTAATGGGTGACTGAATTGAAAAAGTGTTTTTCTTTAGACACGGTAAATACCACAAACCCCACAAAAAGTTACTTTGGAATAAGTCAGCTGTATAGCACTCCAAGGGGACCTGTTTTTATTTCACATTTTATTTAGCCTTGTTAATTTTAAGATATTTCAGGGGGTGTGGAATGCTGCATAGAACAGAGGTACTGGACAATAATTAAATTAACTTACCATGGAAATAAATGACGCATTAAAAATAAGAACAGGACTTTTTTAAGAAAACAGTAAAAACAAACCTTCCCCTACAACACAGGAATACAGAAGATCAGACCACCACGCCTGCCTCCCATACCTCTCCCAGGTCTCCTCCAGTCTCCTTCCCAAATCCTCCCAGCTGACCCCAGACTACCTAACCTAACCGGAGTCAGCTGAATTTCTTTAGCTGGGTAACCTGTAGGTACAAGCCTGGCATGCTGCCTCCTGCTGGTAAACAGTACAAAGTCGCCAAAAAGACAATCTGCAATGGAGACTTTTATATTGAGCTAGGCAATCACGGCACACCAGGTCAGAAGTGGAACATCTAGTTAGTCAGTTACCTGTTTCAGTCCAAATGGCTTGACCTCTGTTCAGCTGATATAGCAGCTGTGTTTGCTGGGCAGCCCATTTTGGCTTCAGCTGCGCCTGAACACCTTGCAAAAGGGCAGCGTTGGCACCTTAAAAGCAAACAGCCAATAACTGACAAACAGTCACAGTTTTATAGCAGGAAATTCGCCTAAGCCTTGTTTCCCCTGTAACTGGCCATTCAGTCCCAGTTATTCCTTCTGTGATGTGCCTCTCCGGAATACCCACTGCTGCTCCCCGTGGATTTCCAGTGTCTGAATGGGAAATTACTCTACTTGTAGTGTCATACCACAGAATTATGGGTTGATTCATTTTATATAATAAGTAAATACTATAAAAACTCCTCATCCTATATTTACTGCTTCTATGTATTTTATTAAACCCTTAATAATATTCTATGTTTTCCATTTGATGTTGATGTCTTTCAGAAGTTTAATCTAGTTTTTCCCTTCCTCGATGTTAAAAGAATTCATATTAGGATCAGAATTTTATAAAGGTGAATTTCGGATTTACATTCCAGATTGGAGTATGGAATTCCATCAGCGGCCTTAACTTAACGGACAGTGACAAGGACAAACCTACAAACGTCACAGATTCGATGGCAAACAGGACCCTGGTTGTCACTACTATTCTGGTAATATTTTTATTATCTCTGCAACCTCGGTATTTATGATCAGATTGATCATTGCAAGAAATATATTCAAGAAAGAGCTTTACAGCTTTACTCTACTACGAGTAGGCTGTCCGTTCTGAGACATTTGTAATGATCTGCAGGAAAATCCATACGTCATGTACAAAAAGTCAGACAAGCCTCTGTATGGCAATGACCGCTTTGAGGGCTACTGTCTGGACCTACTGAAGGAGCTCTCCAACATCCTTGGCTTCTCCTACGAGGTGAAGCTGGTTTCAGACGGGAAGTACGGAGCCCAGAATGACAAGGGGGAATGGAACGGCATGGTCAGGGAACTCATAGACCACGTGAGTCACATGACTGGGAAGCCTAATTGGCACATTCCGTGTGTTCCTATTGAGTCATTTGAACCTCGTGCTAAAATTATAAAATGGTTTCTTTGACCTGTATCAATACTAAAGTTACCCTACTTAGATGCACGTGTATAATCAATTCCTCTAAGAAAAATTAATAGTAAATAAAATAAAAGCATAAACCATGATTTTGCGATTTTATAATTATAATATGCTATATTAAAAGGAGGTTTGTCCTTTCCATGTCTACCTGGACCCCTCCACCCCTGGGGGTAGGTGGCTGACCTGGCAGTGGCCCCCCTGACCATCACCTACGTGAGGGAGAAAGTCATCGACTTTTCTAAACCCTTCATGACTCTTGGCATCAGCATCCTGTACCACAAGCCGAATGGCACAAACCCGGGGGTCTTCTCATTCTTGAACCCACTGTCGCCTGACATTTGGATGTACGTCTTGCTGGCCTGCCTGGGTGTCAGCTGCGTTCTGTTCGTCATCGCCAGGTACGGCGCTCCTGGCTGAGGTCCCCTCCATTCACATTGTGCCTCTGATCCAGGTTTTAGGTGCAACTTCCAAACTAACGACCCTTAATTTGCTAAACTAGGAAACTGAAATTTTAGCTAAATCCCAGGTGGCTAGTAAATATTTACAGACCTTTACTGACTTAACATTTTAGTGTTGAACAAAAATTAATCTTCTGAAGGAAACTGCAGGGTGGTTGCACAGTATAATTTAGGAATCAATGTTCAAATTGACAGTGCATGGATGCATACTTAGCAGATGTATGAATAAAGTTGTTTACCTCTCTGTTAGGTCTGAGCCAGTTTTTTCATTGTCCTTCTGTTGTGCACGGGGAACATGGAAAGCTCAATTTGAATGGTCGCTCTGTTGGGGTCCCCGCATTGAAATACGGAGTTTAAAAACTGGAAACATCTCAAACATCTGCTGGTATCTGGCATGTCTAGCTTTCTCCTCCAGGGGAGACAGAACAGCACGGGGGGGATAAGAGTTCATTGCTGAGACTAATATGCAAATTCCATCCAATCAGATTCCTAAAACTGATTTGGGTGATTGTTATGGATTGCATGTTGCAACATATTAAATTTACTGCCTGGCGTGTATCAAAAGTGCTATAAAAAAACAGATGCTGTCCTCAGGCTACTAATATTTTGTCTCCGAACAAAACATGTGTCACCAGATACCCACAATCCTTCACTTCCATCCTCACCACGCCACCAGTAATTTCAGCAGACCAGCAGTGTTATCTACTGCAGAACTTCTAAGAAAACATTGTAAGGGTTCGTGCAATTCAAAGTCATGCAATGCACACAAAAAGCAGGTAAAATAGAATAGTTTAAATGTCACCATCCCATTTCCTGGAGACGCTCTGTTTTTGTATATTTGGGACTTGCTGTAATAAATATTCTGGTGGGTCGATGGACACTTTCAAGATATAAAGGTTCGAAGTGTCTGATAAGCCACAAAAGTAAGCATGTGTATCTTTCACGAATAATATTGCTCCTGAACATGTTTTTGTGAATGATGGCACCCCTGAACACACATTACACACACTGTCTAATGTCATGTTGGCAACAGAATTTTTTTTATCTTTTAGAAGAAATCTATGGCAGGAAATGTAATGACGCAGGGAATGTATTCTGCATTTTGTTGACATGTTTCAATTGTAAATCCAACAAAGGAATGTTCATGTGTTTTAAGTGCTTAAGTTTAAATTTATTTATTTGTTCACCAGTTATTGTAACTCTTTAACAAACATTTTTAACTATCTTAGGTTTACACCTTATGAATGGTACAACCCGCACCCCTGTAATCCAGATTCAGATGTGGTGGAGAACAGCTTCACTTTATTGAACAGTTTCTGGTTTGGAATTGGAGCACTCATGCAACAAGGTAATTGGGTCATACATTCTTAACTGGGAAAATCCCATTACTTGCTGCTAACCCTTTGGGTAGGCTTACTGTGCTCTCTGAAAAAAAAAAACAGTTCAGTACTTAAGACTGAACC
The DNA here is from genome assembly GCA_026776725.1 of Gnathonemus echidnorhynchus. Taxonomy (NCBI): domain Eukaryota; kingdom Metazoa; phylum Chordata; class Actinopteri; order Osteoglossiformes; family Mormyridae; genus Gnathonemus; species Gnathonemus echidnorhynchus. The sequence goes on from JAODJU010000036.1 coordinate 13,538,438, forward strand.
TTACGTTGACTGATGGATTTCCAGGAAAACCTTATGCTGGAATAATTAAACCTGAGTAATTGTTCTTTGCTTCTTATAACTGCCTATGCTGGGCCAGGTAATCCCAGTAAGCGCATGATATATCCGAGATGGGTCACCAGTCCATCACAGGGTGCACACACAGTCACAGACATGACGATTTCAAGACACCAGTTCACCTAAACCACTACGCATTATGCAAGGAAAACTCAAGCCAACATGATGAGGACATGTAAACAAGCAGATCTCCGCCCACTGAGTTGTGAAATCCCATTGCTACATAGTCTAGTCACTGAGCCACCGTAGTCCACAGATGGAAAATCAAATTAAATACAGGCTGTCCGCCTGTTAAGAACATCCAACTTGCGGGCAACTTGTATTTACCAAAGGACTACCAGAAAGCGAATTATATTTTAAAAATTGGATTAAATACAATGGCTCAACAAACGTATGCACAACTTTGTGACACACACAGGCCTCCTCCCAGAGTTCAGCACACATGACACATACCTCATAGGTGGCTTTGCTAAGCAAACAGCAGAAAGTCTATAGCTGCATCGTAATCCCAACACGCCCTTGGAGGCAGATTTCCCAGCGGGACGTTCTCCCTCCACGTTAAAGGACCATTTCTTGAGCAGATACAGAAACTAAGTCCGCAGCAGCATTTTATACTAACTGCATTAAATAGCTGTTCATAGACTGTTCATGTTAGCCATCTGTAGAAGAACCCCATCAGTCTTGCATTTGTCCTTGTGTTAGTAGCTCTATGCTCCCTCTGTGTGTATCAGCAACAAGGAGAAGAATCCTTGAAATAAATTGCAAGAAGTTCCTGTATTTTCTGTCTCATAGCAGTGCATGATTTCCTAAGCTGGCACTCTTTTGTACTGCTAGGCTCCGAGGTGATGCCCAAGGCTCTGTCAACGAGAATCATCGGAGGGATCTGGTGGTTCTTCACGCTCATCATAATATCATCTTACACTGCCAACCTGGCTGCCTTCCTGACGGTCGAAAGGATGGATGCGCCCATTGACTCAGCAGACGACTTGGCAAAGCAAACAAAAATCGAGTATGGGGCAGTAAGAGATGGATCTACCATGACATTCTTTAAGGTATTGATGCCATCAGCCCCTTCTCCACCCAGTGTCTCCAGCCTCATGTAACGGGGTTGCGATGATCGTGGAATCTATCCAAGGAAGCACAGGGAACAGAGCAGGAGACACCCTGGACAGGATGCCAGTCCATCAGAGGACACACAATCACATACTATGGGCAATTTACAGACACTAAGTAATTATATAACATCAATTAAGTATTTTCTCTATAAAGACATGAAAAGTAAAAAATACATGAAGTACAGTGCATGATAGTATATCTTACAATCTATAACCAGAAGGCCTTCACCACGTCTGGGTTCAGTCTCTCCCTCTTTCAAAAGTGTGAAGGAGCCACTCATCCAATGTAACAAACCAGCCCCCATATATTTTCCAGCATAGCAATGATACAACGGCTTCAACTTTACCACACCTCTCAAGTTGTTTCAAGGGAAGCCAAAAGAAAGATGGTTTTATGCAGTGAGTGAAAATCACAGAGGTCCGCTCTATAAATATTGTGAATTGCCTAAGAGTCGCAGCACCTGGATGTTGTGGAACAAATCAAATTAGCGGAGGAAGATCAGCCCCAATCCGTCACTTTGCTGTCAAAGGCAAATGGCGAAAAGCAGACAAGTGTAGGTTTTCATTGAACCTCAGATGAATATAAGAGACAGGGGGAAAGTGACAAGTTCAAAACTGAAAATGAATTCTGCCCAATAAGCATCAAGAACATAATTCTAAAAGATATTTTGAAAGACTGACATCTGACTTGTCTGTTTTTGAAACAGAAATCCAAAATATCCACATATGAGAAGATGTGGGCGTTCATGAGTAGCAGGAAGAACACCGCATTGGTCAAAAACAACGGCGAGGGGATACAGAGAGTCCTCACTACAGACTACGCTCTCCTCATGGAGTCCACCAGCATTGAGTATATTAGTCAGAGAAACTGCAACCTCACCCAGATCGGAGGCCTGATTGACTCAAAAGGCTATGGAGTGGGCACTCCCATTGGTAAGCACCAAGGGCAGTGTGGTGCCACGCGGCACCAAGGGACCAGGCCGTGGGGATCAAAAGCACATGGTTCCCTAAATATCCCGTTATTAAAAGGAAAAAAAAAAAAAGAACTGAAAAGAACATTTATTTCCTGAAACTGAATTTTTGCAGGTTCCCCTTACAGAGACAAGGTGACCATCGCCATCCTCCAGCTCCAAGAAGAAGGAAAGCTGCACATGATGAAGGAAAAGTGGTGGAGGGGCAACGGCTGCCCGGAGGAGGACAGCAAGGAGGCCAGCGCCCTGGGCGTGCAGAACATCGGGGGCATCTTCATCGTGCTGGCCGCTGGCCTGCTGCTCTCTGTATTTGTGGCCATCGGGGAGTTTGTCTATAAATCGAGAAAACACTCACGCATGAGCCAGGTGAGTGAGGGCAACTGCGAGTGGCGCAACAGGGTGTGATGGCCAGCAGCGTTAGTGCCAGGTCTCAGAGACGTCTCAGCAAGGCCTGATTTTCTGTGCGAGGCGTGAAGAGGCTTCGGAGCAGCAGGACTTAAGGCCAAAAGAAAAAACCACAAGCATTTCTTTTGTTTTCAGCTACGTTAGGTCCTCAAATCCGCCTTAAAACTGGAACATTTGGATGATTTGACATGTTGATCCCCATTGTACCCAGCACCCCTTGCTTTTGGTCAGTTTCCTGCATCCATTTTGTTTTAAATGCAGAAGTGTTCTTTATGATGAAACACGTGGCTGGTTGAAGCACTTCATACGTCAGAGACGATGGGAAACAGGGGGAGCCTTAAAATGCGATTCTTGGTGAATCTTTGGGATTTCTCGATGGAAGGACAGTGTTTGAGAGACAGCACAGGTTATAGCTCAAATCTCAGGTCTTCTGGGGAATACCATAATGTTGCTTTGTTAAATTGCAGAAAATTTGCTGATACTTTTGAGATACTCAATGTAAGTGAAGAACTGCACTGCTAGCATCTGAAATGTAGCTGTAAAATAGAGGCACCATAACTAATTATCTATCCATCCATCCATCCACCCATCTTCCAATTGCTTATTGAGAACTGTTCTCAAAGGGCAAACATTGCTACATGTTTATATAACAAACTTAAGACTGAGAAGGAAAGCTGAGGTAACTGAATTAGGGGAATCAGACACATAAAATGAAAACTGCTCTGCCTGGACCACAGCTGTTTCTGTTCAGTATGGGAGTGACTTTTTATGATTATTATAAAATAGTCCCTTAATATTTTGCTTTGGAGTTTATCAGTATTTGCATCATCATCACTATCATCATCATCATCATGACTGAGAAACAGAGGACTGGAATGCTAAAACGAAGCATAAAATTAGCTAATTTTGATTCCAGTACATTCAGTTATTTTTCCCCAAATACTCCCTACATGAAACTCATTTTGTGAGATTCCCTGGATTGGATTCATATATGCAGATTGGGTTCCTTTTTATAATCAACTTTTTTGTGGTTGTTATATATTTCATTACATTCCAACAAATGTACTGCATTATTTATGTTTAATTAAAATGTTCTGATTATTTTCATCGATAGACAAAAAATGCAGGAATTACAGCTCCTTTGGAAACAAGTGACATAATACATAATATGACTATTTACAATCATGTTTGCTTTTTTGGTCACACTTTGAGGGGATATGAATAATGTAGTAGTACACGTTTACTTAATGCATTAATTGACCAGTAACTAAGTGTTAATTATGTACGGATCCCCTGCTTGTCCATCATTAATCATTCATGACAGTTCATGTATTCTATTCAGGCAATATTAGTTAACAGTTAACTAAATAGTTAATAATGGTAAGACTTCACTCGGGGCAAAAATTACGTAACTCATTTACTACTCAAGAACAAATCATGAACTAATATAGGTTTCCCTATGAAATACATGAACTGTCATTATTGATTAATGCTGAATGAACATGGGATCAGTACTTACCAAACACTTAGAATCTATCTTTTTTTTTTTTTTTAAACCAATTACTATTGTTAAAACTAAGTCATGCTGGAGATTCAGAACACTTGAGTAAGCTAAGTTTGTTCATGAATTTGAATAATTTGACTTTTGATTGCAAGTATCACTCATATGGTGGCATCTCACTGATTCCCAGGTAACTAGGATAGCAGTCTAGGATGAAAAGACTGAAAAATGTAATAAAGTCATTCTGCTTATATAATTTTCAGTTTCATTTTGCTTTTGTGTTTCTTCACTGGTGAATGTTTATTTTGTAATGCTTGCTAATTTATTGTGTTTTATTATGTTGGAATGATATCTGAATGGCTTATTTTGTGCCAACTTTTTTCTCATGTCTCCTTGGTTTTATTACAAATCCCCTAAGGCTTATTTTGCATGACTTTTGTATCATTTCTAGAGCAAATTCCCAGCACAAGCCCCCTTTTCCAGAGTGGAATCATGAGTGCTGTCAACTACTTTGAAAAGGTCCCTTCAAGTACACTTCATCCCAGTCAGAACTGTCATTGTAACAAAGCTAGTCATGTGACCATGGCTAGAGACACCACTCAGTGGGCAGTGTCATTGTAACAGAGCTAGTCATGTGACCATGGCTAGAGACACCACTCCTTTGGCAGTGTCATCATTACAGAGCTAGTCATGTGACCATGGCTAGAGACACCACTCAGTTGGCAGTGTCATTGTTACAGAACTAATCATGTGACCATGGCTAGAGACACCACTCAGTTGGCAGTGTCATCGTTACAGAGCTAGTCATGTGACCATGGCTAGAGACACCACTCAGTTGGCAGTGTCATTGTTACAGAACTAATCATGTGACCATGGCTAGAGACACCACTCAGTTGGCAGTGTCATCGTTACAGAGCTAGTCATGTGACCATGGCAAGAGACACCACTCAGCGCACATGTTATTGTTACAGAGCTAGTTCCAAGAGGGAATCTTGGATGTTCTACCCCTGAGCAAAATACATAATTGCCTCAGCAAATAACTAGCTACATAAATAGATTTTAAAAATGTTTTCTTTTTTTTGCAATCTATTTACAATCCATGGATTGTTAACTGAAAATATAATGATTTTACCAAAGTACCTACAAGTGATTTTGCTGGAGGTCCCGTCTCAGGTTTCACTTTAGTAACCTCATCACTTAAATCCCAGATAGAGGATTGTCTTTTTTAATTAATTTACAAGGAAATGGTGAACCAGTCATGCATTTCACGGTCCCCCTTAATGCTCACTTCTATTTTTTTCCTTCACGCTTCAATGAAGCCCCCGCCCCCCCCCAAGTTTGGTGCCAATCAAGTCTTTAGCTGAAAAGCGGCTGGAAGAGATAACATTATTGTTATGGATCAGATCATGAAAGTCATTCAGAAACCAAGGGACTAAGTTCTCCATTAACAATCACCAGCATGCAAGCTAATCCATTCCAATATAGGAAACAAGAACTGGGGCAAATTAACTAATTATTCTCCCTCCTATAAAACCTTCACACAAATAATGGCTATTTTTACTTCATAGTTTATACGTCTTATGCAGTTTAGCCCAGATCTTCAGTTTATGATTAATACAAATGAAAGTCCTTAGCACTGTATTATAATAATCCATTCATTCACCTTCCATGCAGGGCACATATACAACCATGGAAAAAATTAAGAGATCACTCTATATTTTTTTAGGAATCTGCACTGTTAAATCCTGGTTTAATCATGGTTCTGCTGGCAGAAGGCTACACTGAGCAGCAGGTTGCTACCAGGCTCAAAATTTCTAAGATCATGGTACACGAATAACGTGAAACAGGAGATGCTGAGATTGAACAGAAACCAGCATAACAGAGGGCAGAAGCGACTTTCTAATGGCAGAGATGACCGCTAACTTATTCGACAGTTTCTCATGAATCATAGGATGACATCAAGTGACCTTCCAAATGAATGGGAAACATTAAGTGCAAGTGTGAAGTGCACTGCTATGACAGCTCATATCAGGCTCATAGAAACAGGACTGAAGTGCCATAAAGCAAGGAAGAAGCCCTTCATTAATGAGAAACAGGGAAGAACTAGGCTACAGTTTGCAAAAAAAACATATTATTCACAGACACACCCATAAATTGAGAAATGAGCTTGAAGTTAGCCTAACTGCATGATTATGAACTGCAGGAACAGAGCACAAGCGAGTCTCAAACCCACAACCCTGGAGGCATTAAGCAACAGTGCTACCCAATTCAGTTTATAAATAAGAAAGCATCAGATCCATGGATCATGTAGAATAAATAAGATTGGTGTTTAGTGAGAAAAAAAAACATCTGTACCTTCCCTAATTTCATTTAATTGGTATGCTTTAACATGAGGTCTTGCTGGCTGAATGGTAACAGAGATGACAGGTTAGCTTTGGAAGTAGAGTCTTCTAGCGCCAGTAGGGGTGTGGGGTGAGAGAATATTTAAAAGAGAGATGTACTGTAATGGCTATTGGAAGAGGGATTTCTCACTAATGTTGGACGTACACACTGGATGCTCTCTCTGTGGCATGCCTAGCTGCCTTGCTTCTACTTACACAGTAAGTATTGTATCTGTATGAGGCCACAAGAGCCTGTTATTTAGAATGTGCTTGGCATCACAGAGATAGCACAGTTTACCAGACTATACTAGATGTTCACATCACTCTGGTACATCAATTGGTGAATAAATGGAAGCTGACATCAATTTAAATGGGGATCACCTTCGAAGTCCAAAGCTTCAGAAGCTGCAGTCTCACCACATAGTAGCTCATCTTCTTTCTGAAGGTGCACCAGGCATGGGGGAGGTGGCACATACATGGAAGGGGAGAGGTGGTGCTGCAGCCCATCATGTTCTTCTCGACAATATTAAGCCCATCAAAAATTCACATAAAAAAACATTTTTTCATAAACAAATATGTCCCTTTACAAATTATTCATTGCACTATCCATAGAATAAATATACACTTTCCTACGTTTTCTATTTAAAAAATGTAAGTGGTTTATGTTTTTAAAATAAATTCATTGGCAATTCACTTGTATTTTCAAATGTTACTCATCACCTCCAGATCAAAAAACCTCATTCTTAGACCCTTTCTGTTGTCTCCAATAGTGTGCCTCCTTCAACACTCTCATGGAGGACCTGGGAATCTCCTTCAAGTGTCTCAAGACTACCAAGAAGAACCCAAGGACCAAGGGACGGTCGGGGCTGGTCAACTTTTTGCCATGCCACCCCAAACGCATCCTGAGGAAAGAAACCATGGCGTAGAGCTGTCCTCTTTGATTAACTGTCTGTGAAATCCCACCCACTACACATTCACAGAAGTTGCAGATATACCACCATTATGGTGCTATGCGGCAGCTTGTTTGCTGTATGCAAGACAACAACAGCAACAATAATTATTATTGTGATTCAGAACTCCATCTGGAGGCCATATATCCACCTTGTCTCTGGATACACTCAAGAAGAAAGTTTAATTTCAAGTGAGGTCAAGTGGACTTTTACATTGTTTAGTTTTCTTTTTTAACTGCTATTTTCAACTGCACAGGTACAAAGGCATCGCATTTTCAAAGGCTAATTTTATGTGATACATATTTTCAATGTGATTGACGTTAAAAAAAAGATTAAATATTCTTATGCTCCTCAGTTTCTCTGTAAATTCCTTTTCAGTAACCTGTAAACATGTTTACACCCTGTGTCTTCCTTGTAAATTTATACATTTTAAATAGAGAGCCTTACACAGCATCACACATATGCAATGATAGAAATCAGTAGCTTGTGTAGTTCACCAGCAATTGAAACACCCTCCAGTCCCTTTTCCATGACTGATTATCCAGCACACATTCACTATGAACCAGGGGGTGCTGCACAAAGCAGGATTTCTTTCTTAGCCGGATAACTTGTCAGATTTAAGGTAGCCAGGTGGACTTTGGGGGTCCCTAGGGTTTAAAGTGGGCCAGAACAAACAGGTGTTACTCCATATTTTGTGACCGTCGTAATGTGTGACTTCAGGGGCACTGTTTCGCATGTTACTGGGGATGAACGCAACTGGACAACAGTCGCAACATCAGCTACACATTTTACAGCTCAGAATTACCCACTCTTTCAGCCATGTTGATTTTGAAGGAACATGCAGAAGAGTTATTTCCAATCACAGCTATGGAGACAACACTAAGAACTACAAATAAGAGGACGGGACAGAAAGTGGAAATGCTGCTGCATATTCAATTAATGAATAGATAAATTTGATGGGTAGTTTCATGCATGATGAAGCCATGTCAAGCGAGTTCATTTTTTGTGTCCTGCATTCAGGCTTTCCTCACAGATGATGCCATCGGTATGCTATGTCCACACTGCTACGTGTTCGTTTAAAAATGACCGGAGCATTAAAACGAAAATAATATCCATCTACACAGGCTTTTTCACGTCGTTTACTAAAGTATTTCCATACACACTCAAACAAGCGAAAACATATATGACACAGCTGTCAGCCTACGTTACGCATGCACACATTGACACAGGGACCGGTAAATTAATTTCATTTTGCTGTATTTTTTGATGCGACTAGATGGTGGTCTTGGTTTGCTTTGAGCCCTTTTATGAACAGAGAGCACCATCTATTGGGGATAGCAGATACAGCAAATGGTTCGCGAAGCTACATTTGCTCGTTACTACAGGTCAGTAAGAAGGAAAGCGCAGTCGAAAGCAGCTCAATCATATCCGCCATGTTGGAATACCGTTTGTTGTGTGCAGGCCTGTAGGGTGTCCAGGTGACCAATCAAACAATGAGAAGGTGTAACCAGCAATGACATATGTTTACTAGGTTTGGCAAGTACAATGATTTGACCGCCATATTGGAGAAGTCGAAGCAGTCCTTCCCTTGGTGCTGCACCTGGCTGCAGAAACAGGCGTGGATGCTGCTCCAGTGATATAACCTTCCACCAGTTAGTGTGTTTTCTCATCATTGTATATCTTTGTATTAACAGTTGTGTGATATTGCCTTGCATAAATACATTTTGTAGCCTATGGAATAACACTGGGTGGTATACCCATTCATCCGGTATACCAGTGTTCTTTCATAACATCCTACCTATCGAGACGTGCTATCAAGCCATTCTGCGCATGTGCAGTTCCACCGTCTTGGGATTAGGGTTAGGTTTTAGGGGTTAGGGTTAGGGTTAGGGTTAAGGTAAGGGTTTTTGGGGGGTTAGGGTAAGAGTTAGGGTTATGGCTATCGATCAGCACTATGGTAGCCTAACTCGACAAAGTAGTTCAACTCGACAGAACACTGGTTATAATTTCCCCTATGGTATGAATTTTAACTAAGGTACAGCCATAAAATAGCTTAGCTGAAACTACAACTGCGATTGTGTTCTAATGTAAAAAAATATTGAAACAGTTAAGCAGTTAGCCATGACAAGTCAAGTGCTGGGTATGTGACACGCCACATACTATTCCTATTCTAAATTGATTGTATTTTGGAAGTTGCAGTGACATGCAGAATTTTATTTTGAAGAGATAATAGATTAGTCGCAATATGCCAGCTTATGTTTGGGCTGCTGAACGCTTCTGTTTTATTACTTACTTATCGGGTACAGCAGTCAAACCTTATTAACTTTTAAACTTTCTGTTGGGGAAGTTGCAGTGACATTCAGAATTTTAGTCTAAAGGGATTAAAGATGGCAGCCCGTGTTTAGGTTGTTGTGGAGAATCCTGTCGGCATTTTTATTTCACCATAAAAAGAAATTTTACTTTAAATAAATGCTTATTTTTTAAATCCAGCCTAATTCAGTGTAATGTGTTGCCAGATCATCGCGCTGACATCATGTATCCTACTGAGAAATGCTGGTATTGTGTGTTGGGTTTGCAGGTCTCTAAAGAATAATTTGTTCGGGTTGGTGGTGGGTGGGTGATGTAGGCGCACGTGCGTATTCAGATGGCGTCAGTGTCCATCCCGGCATCGCCTCTCTCTCTCTCTTTCTCTCTCTCTCTCTCTCTCTCTCTCTCTCTCTATATATATATATATATATATATATATATATATATATATATAT
>JAODJU010000036.1:13551045-13562147 GCA_026776725.1 Gnathonemus echidnorhynchus
GGGGTATCATCGTTATATTACAGCCTTTTCTTAACTAAATCAGTCTCGGGTGACTACGGGGTACTATAGAAACTGCAGACCACGTACGCCACAACAGAAAGTGTGAGTGGCTGGGTTATAATTCCTTTGCTGTGCTAAACCTGCTTTCGCCGCTTTGCCTTAATCTGCCCTGCGCCAAGTGACAAATGAAAATGTACGGCTCTCATCTGTGTGTGCTTGCTGGCTCGAGATTTTCCTGGTGAATCTTCTAAGGGGCGGCGACTCTCCACAAGCCTCTACCCATTACCGAGAACGTAATATTAAGGGAATATATTTTGATCAGTATGAAAGATCTCAAAACCTGCAAGCTATGACGGCAAATAAGGTTTTACTTTGGCAGGCAGTAATAAACAACACAAATCGATTTAATAACTTGTTGAAACGGTGTCCATTCAAGCACAGTCTAACTACAGTATATGCCTAATACTGTGACTTTAAAAGTCTAACTCATGTTATCATCTAGTCGGTAGGCTATATATGCTCAGACAATAAAGCTTTCGCTAAACACATTTCCATTACGCAGCTGAACCCGCATAATTGAATTTACTGAATAAATAATACATCTTACACTCTTGCTGATTCACCAGCTTGTCGGTTTAAAATATGGTCTTATCATATCTATTCGTCAAGTTGCACAGATTATTATTTTTCAAACAATTTACAGATGAATTTTACACAATGAAGCAAAAATTAAGAATTATGCGGTCCTTTTCAGCGGGTTCCAAAGCAGTTGCTGCTTTTGGAAGCGCCTGCACTGTTCACCCATACGACACGCACCGCCGAATAGTCACGCATTAAAATGGATACAGCCACACAGCTCCTGGGAACAAATATGTCAGGTTAAATTAAAGCCTGAAAATTCAGCCTTAAGCTTTCCGCTACGCCAAATAACAGATCAATAAATAAACTGCACATGGACATTAATGCATTATTTGTATGGCTCGGGACATAAAGTTTAATACAAGCACTGGCCAGAAGCATTTCCGCTTGCTTTTCACCAGGATGGTTTTACAAGTTTATTATTGTAGTAAACCAAGTTTTAGTGAAACGCCATGAATAATGTGGATGCTCGCTCAAGAGGTATTACTTATAAGAGGGAAAGGCAATTAACATTTCAATTTTTTATAAAAATCTTAAGTTAGTTGAAGAGTTATGTTTGCAATCCATTTTAAAATTGGTATTAAACAGATATTGGCTTCAATTTAAGATGACTGCATCTTGTACATAACCAAATGATTTAATGCCTGTTTGGTCTGATGTAACCAAATAGTCAAAATGGTAAGCAACTCTATTAGGGGATGATAAAATCTGATGGTGTTTCTGGGAAATTCCGCTGATGAAAACAAAGGCTAATAAGCTTTTACATTTGATTGGATGGTAAGAACCCTGAAAATACTCAGCACTCTTGTAAGACAGTTCAGCTCGCCGGTCCACAAGGCATGACCAATAATCGCCTTTGATGTGAAGTGCGACCACTAAAAGGTTCTTTTTACCGCCCTGTTCTCGGTGCACGTTCAGCCACAGTGACTGTTATTATGCAGAACAATGGAGGATGCACGATTCAATAGCAGTCGGAACTGCTCTTCCGAAATGTCACGGTTCATTCCGGATTCCCTTTCATGTGAGGGGGCTGGCTGGGGTAGTCACATCCAGTGATAGGGACGAAGCCACACAGAGCTGGCCAGCCGTGCCCCACAAAGGCTGTGGGGATCACAGGGACGTTTCTTTGTGTCCCTGTAAAAGTTCATGAACACAAGTCATTGTCTGGAAAGAAAGTGACATCACCTGGACTTTAAAGGTAATTATCAGCATCTAACTGGAGCAGTTGGTGCATGATTCATGGCTGCAAAAAGCCAAGCAATGCAGAAACTTGCAGACGTGTATCCCAGCTGCCGGGGAGAGGCCCTGACCCAGCCCAGACCAGGGTGGGTGGTTAGAACGCTGGTGGAGAAATAGAGTTCTTCTGGCTCTCCTATAAACTCCCAAAGACTGCAGATAACAGGATCATTGTTACAGGTCATGTAGAAAAATAAATGCAATGAGTGTCAGTGATTATTTTCTTCATGTCTCAGATGTTGCATTGCACTAGGGGTGCAGTGGCACCTGTTAAATGTAACTAAACAAGCAGAGCACTGTACTAACAACACGTGTCATGGGTTCAGATCCCAGCAAGCACACAGAACCCTTCCCTTTACTGTAAGTCATCTTAGATTAAAGTATCAGATAAATTGATTAAAGTAAATAGTCAGTCATAGACATTTATTTCCAGATATGTTTTGAGTGTGATATTATCTGGGGGCTGTGCAGTAAGGACTGTGGCGAAAATCTTAAATTCAATACACTGGTATTTTTTTTTTCTTCCATAAATCTGATTTGAATCATATATTGAAAATGGAGTCGATTTCGCTGGAACAGTTACCAATACAATTCCGGTAAAAGTAGACAAACACGTTTAAATCCAAAAAATAACAATTTCAGGTGCAGCATGACTTATACATGGTGACTACATTGCCTTTAATAACCATAGTTATTAAGAGCTCATCATTTTATGGATCTTACAGATCACAGTATCGTGCTGAAAGCCACATAATTTCAAAATGTAAGGCATCTCAGTAAGATGGTATGGTACAATTAATATACCCTGAGCAGAAAGAGATAGATAGATAAAGAAAGACCTAAAGATACAGGTGGAAAGGCAGGGGGAACAACCTGAATGAGATGACATGTAGCCACATTCACCCATTTTCTGCATCTGCTTGTCATATTCAGGGTCATGAGGGTCTGGAACACAGAGGCTATGGGTACAAGGCAGGGAATAACCCAGGATGGGGCACCAACCTATCGCTGGGCACATTTTATATTTAATTGGATGGCAGGGGCGCCGAAAATACTCGTCACTCTTGTGAGACAGTTTTACTCGCCGATTTACTCACTCACACATGCACACCTACAGGCACTTCGGTAACTCCAATTAACCACAGTATGTTTTTGGACTGTGATGGGAAAAGGGAGTACCCCAAGGAACCCCCCCCCACACACACACACACACACTCTGAAACCCAGGTCCCAGAGATGTGAAGCAACAGTGCTAACCACTGCACCACCAGGCCACTCAGCCAGGTAATCAAAGATGATAGCCAAACAGCACATCTTTGGACTGAGGGAGGAAACTATGCAAACTCCATACACACACACAGAGCAGACTCACATTTCAGATTGGATCCACGATGCTGTAAGACAATAGGGCTACCCACTGAGCCACCATAATGAGACAGAAGCCAAACAAATTTACTCACTGATTAAGAATAGACAGAGTCAGTGTGAGTCAGGGAAATGGGCTGAGACGACATTATTATTTTTATTCCAAAGACATTAAACGTTATGAATGACGGTGGAGAGCAGCTGTTAAAAATGCATCAACATCATCGTTATCCAAATGTGTCATCAAATAATGGAATAGTGCAGACAAACTTTTACAAACCTGGGAATTCAAATTGATTCAGTCAATATAAAAAACAGAGAGTGCATTTTATAACAAACAGATTAAATAATCAAAACATAAAAAAAGTAATTTGGCCAAAATGACTAGTGAGGCTAAGACAGCTAGAAGCAGAAAAGCAGCGTAAAATGGAGACTGCATTGAAAAGAGGGATGGAGGGAGAGAGGGATGAAAAAGAAGGGGCAGTGGAAAAGAAGACCTGACACGGTGTTTTGTCTGTGCTGTTTAGGATGCAAATGCCCCCCCTCTACATTTGCCTTTGGATCTCCTGTCATTTTTCAGTACATCAAAAACTGCCCAAACCTATAAAGAAGTAAACCAAACAGTCAATAGTTTAGACATCCACGTATTCAAACACGCACTTGGCGGGGCATTTGGAGAGAAAAAGATAAGGCTTCAGCGGGGCTTGCATTAATCTCCTGTCGTAATGATGGTTTAAGGTTTTTGACTTTCGATGAATTACAGGATTGGGTTTAACTCTGCTTTCATTTTGTTTCAGGCAGCCTGTAATCTCCTAGCCCTGCGTTCTTAATCAAAAACTACAAGTCTTTCTTTTTTTCCTGGGCTGGGATTACAGCCCCTGACTGCCCCGCCCGGCCTGGTTCAGCCTGCGCTCTGACACTGATCTTCCTCTCTCCCACACATGCTGCCGAAAGACCTCATTGTTGCCGTTTGCCCCCATTTAGTTGGAAACGCTGGCAGAAGAACACGGGCATGGAGAAGGACCTCAGATGTGAATCTTAACAGTACAAACTGCAGGATATACAACTAATAGAAACGGGCATCCCCACTATTTATCTGGGCAATGGGTTTATCAACCTGTCTGCAGATTAGTTTACTTTGTTAACTTTTTACAATGACTGACTATGATTGATATATACACATGTCCATTGACAAAGACAGTTACATTACTTCATTAAATAATAATTTTGTAGCACTGAAAATAACTAATTTTATGCCCCCCAAACACACAACCCCCTTAAATTTCTATCTGATGAAAAAAGAGATTAAATACATTAAAGGTGAAATTTTATACTCCATATTTTGTCAAGATAAAAACAGTGACACAGTACATCAAGCTGAAAAACACTAAATAGTTTGTTTCCAAAACACTTTAGGGATCGTTTCAAGCTGCGACCCAGTCAGTAAAACCCAGGCATTCGTGAGCTTGAAAGTCATAATGAGACCACCAGGGACTTATGCCGGATAAACTCTAATCTGCATCCCTATTCATATTCTCCCCACCTAGGAAAGACATAAAACCGATTCTCCACTTAGTATAAACCATATGACTCAGGGGATACAATTTCAATAGATTAAGAATTTCAAAATAAATTACAAAACGCTAGATTGTCTGTGTAAAAAATAAACTCTGATCTATATTCTATGTCACGTTTAGAGCACTCAAACTTGTCCATTGAGCACTGTTCATTGTTAAAAAAAACAAAAAAAACAATTCACTGTAGATTTGTAGATTTATGATGCTTAAGAGGCTATTGTTGGTATAATAAGAATGATGATTTTCCTAGTTTGTTTTTTTATATTACTTTTCCTTTAATAAATGCACACCAATTAATCATTTATACCACACACCAATTAATCATTTATATATAAATTATGCCAATTTTTTTGCAAGATTATATATAACCTCAGATATTACTGATAAACCAGGCACAGTTGCAGATTGGAACTGGAAAGATGTGATTGAAAAGATCCATCCTGTTTCTTCTTTAATTATTTGGGCTGCTTCAACACCTCCAACTTACAGGGAAATTTGGGGTTGGTGGCAGGATTGGCACTCCAGCCACCGGAAATAAACTCACACTGGTCCATTTGGACTGGTGCGGTGCTGAGGTATCACCCGCCACATGGCTGCTCTCGGGTTCAGGTGGTTCGTCGTGTGGTGGGTGCGGCAACGCCCTGTAAACAGCGCCCGCTCCTCACCTCTGCCTCTTTGACACCGCCCCCCTCCCCCCCAAATAATGGATTATGGTCGAGGCTGAATTTACAGGACTTAGAACCCTCACTACAGCATAAAACCTTGCCATACCATGCAGAAAATATCTTTTGGGGCCTTAAAACTCAGGTTAGCCGGTGCGTAAGTCGGCCCTTGAATATGGTAACCTTTAGTAAATGTTTGCTGGTTATGTCTAACGCATTAATAAGACAATCAAGTTGAAAGCATGTTCTGTGATTTGTGAGTTTTGCATTGATACAAAGTACAACATTTCTAACTGATTATTTATTTTCTTCAATAACTGAGAGAGCAGATTCATATGCTTCCTTAAGGCTACATTTCATGGTAACTGCATTTTTTGCCAAAAAATAAACATTGTTGGCCTCTGATTAGAATATCGCAAAATATAAAGAATGAATGATAGATACTCTGAAGAAGAAGGACGAGACCAGAAGTGACACCCGGTGGTGTGGAAAGCTTGAGACCGTAGGGCTTGAATCTAGACAAACTCCTCTCGCTAGACATAAGACCTGAGTGCCTTCTCAGGCTGTGCAGCTGACGAAGGATAAAACTGTACAAAGAAAAGCTAAAACAGATGATTGGGCCATTTGGACATGTTCTGCTTCAGCGTTGCGCTCAGATTTTCCTCATATGGAACAAATCATGACCTTATCAACAGTGTGTCTACTGATGACAGACTGCCCTCACTTGGCCATGTCAGGGTACTACACAAGTTTATTCTGCTCACCTACTGCTGCTGCTATTATTGAAACCTGTCAAGGTTACTGCTCAGGAGTCCCATGTGCTTCTGAAATATCCAACTCTGCGTTCACAAAATACACAGAATCCATTTAAAAACCTTTGCATTTATTTCTTACATCTGTTTAAGAAAAGTAGTTATGAGAAAAAAGTGTCAAAGTGACAAATTACATAATTATCTAAAAAAATAACAAATAAAAAAAAGGTAAAACAAACAAGAATTTGTAAACACAATTAAAAAAACACACAATTATGGAGTCACTCCAGACGCTAGACAGTTGGTTCATATATGGGATTTTGTTCCAACCAGGTACTTCATTATTTGATTTTATTAATTATTGCTTTAAATGTGCTAATTCAACTAAGGTTGTTTGACAATTAAAGACCTCTTGACATGCAATGGCCCTCAAGGAGTTGAGACTTTTTATAATGCTACACTCAGCCTTTTCGAGGTGGGGGCCGTCTTCTTTTGGGACTCTGCCGTTTTTACGCTTCATCTCAGCTCTTAATTGCTATACCGAAATAATTATTTCGTTACTGAGTCCCCCCTTCCCCCACACCCCTGGTATTTCAAGTGAAAAATCATACATCGATCAGAAGGACTTACGGCTCCCTGGTTCCCAAGAAAATTGCGGTTATTGACCACATGGTTTAATTACGCAAGATAGACACAGACGTCGTATTATGGCGTTACGTTTCGACAGCCATCTGACACACCAAGGATCAGCCATCCAAACAAGATATTATATAAAAGGCTGCTCTCAGGCTGCCGTGTAGTCTAATTTATAACACTCTTCATTAGTATCATGCAGCTATAACAAAAGAGAATATTTTTCCAATACAGGAATATAGGAAACCAGAGACTATTACTAGCACCTGATACAATGGAAGCAGAAAATCATCGGGTTAAATTGTCTGAAATGAGTTATTGCAAGATAAACGGAAGATATCAAAGGACAAATAACAGCAGTTTCTAAATTTTCAAAAATATTACAGTAGATCTGAATGCATATCAATATTTTTTTTTATGATTTAATGCCTTTGATTACAGGTCAGATGGAAGGGAGATGTTATTGGTGCAGGACTGTGAACCAAACCTTAAATCCTTTTTAACCCAGTAAATTTCAGATAATTACGGCAACCTCCTATCTGATCGCACCCATAACCCCCAATTAAGTCTAAATGCACATAATAATAATTGATACTTTTTTGATCCCTGCAGGGAAATTGTCTTTACACCTCTGTCAACTTGTTCTTTGTAGAGTAAGCTACCTGCAAATGGCAGCCACCCATAGAGGCGCCCAGGGAGCTGGGGGTTAAGGGCCTTGCTCAAGGACCCGCAGACGTGCTGAGGCTGGGTTTGAACTGGTGACCTTGTGATTACAGCCACACGCTGCCCCCCTAATACTTAACATATACATACATACTTAATAAACATCTGTCATAATTAGGAGTAGCAAGTAAAACCAAGAGTTATGCAAGATCGTATTTGGTCGCTACTGACTTAAGTTTGACTTGAAACCTAAGTGCTTTAATGCTACCTGCAATTTGCTCAGTACAATCAATAACATTGACAGTAATAAACATATTTTTGTACATCCTTATCAATCAATGTAATAAATACATTTTGTAACTTATCACCTATATCAATCTGTGTTCAGCCACTCTTCAACTCGAGATCGGAATAAGTGTCAGCTATGATTGCAAATCCTGCCTCACACGGCAGCGACTAACCGGCTCCTGAGGAAACATCTACCCAGCAAAGGTTTAGGGCTGATTGCTCTTGCATTTAGGCTTCATTAAATCATCTGATTGAGCTGTTGAAATTTAACGTGTCTGATGAGGTGATTGACTCTACATCAGTCACTGGGAAACCCAGACGGTCTACGTTTGGAGGCTGTCTGGGAGGGAGCCGGGAGGCAGTATAAATGTGGACCGTGGGGGGGGGGGGGGGGGGGGGGCCCGGGGGACCGAGCTGGGAAACACTGCCCCATGTGCTAGAAGCACTCACCCAGGTTCAGTGACTGGAAGAGAGAACCCTGGAATATTGCATATTAAAGACATTTGTTTCAAAACAAGATGACGCCAAAATTTACATAGCTTTTTTTTGCAATTTGTTTTGCTAAACACTTTCATAAATCCTCATACCATCTATAATTCATTTAATTCCTATTGCACATATTTTACAGAGGGTAACATAGGGTTAGAGTACTCAGAGATGAGGCTACGAGGTTCAAGTTAACCCCAAGAAAACTGATGTAGCTTAACAGAAGGTGCCTATTCTAAATTTGCTACTTTGTAATACCCAGCCGTGAAGTTATAAAAATGCAACCCAAAAGACAGAACAGACCAAAAAGCCTAAAATGTACAGGTGTGACTGCGGCCACCCATTCAGGCCACCGAGCTCATGGCAGCGACTGAAATGCACCCGTCCTCAAAAGGACATGACAACCACCTGAGGTGTGACAATAGTAAGACTCCCCCCCCCCCAACCCAGGAATGGTCCGGCTGCGGTGGGCAGCAGCGTCGTGGAATAAGCATTTTCAGGGCACGCTGTGGTCCTGTAGTTAAAAATAAGGCACTTTGTTCCAGTGCATTTAAACCAAATTTCTGGTCATACCATTTTAAAAAATAACAGGGTTATGACCATAAGATCCATAAATCTTGCAAATGTTACATATATATTGCATACTGAAATGTCATACTGATTCTGTAAATATACTGTATGTATGCAAACATACAGAATCATACTGAAAGTACATATACTTGCATGTAGATTCATTATAAAGACCTCACTAGGAAGGTATAATCAATAATAAAAACTAGTTTGCTTTATGCTGGGCTGCTAATCTTTGGTAGTAACAAAAAAGCAATGTTTGCTTCCACAGCCTTTTCCATTCCCTGGGTAAAATGATGGTGTGTATACATATATCATATATTAAAGATATATCAAAAAAGACTTGGATAATACTGCAGGGACAAATTTTGTGGACCAGACACCAGGTTTAAAAATGATGAACTAAATGTTTAAGTCCGTTATTTAAAATTAGGAAAGGGGGTGGGTGTGAAAGGGCCCGTGTCAGTCACGCATGCAGCGCTCCTGTCCAGACAGATACCCATAATGGAAATGGAGTCGCAAAGCTCTGGACTGGGGCAGCTGGTTGCCATGGAGACAGGCCTGTCTGTAGCACACTCCAGCGGAGCTGGTTGCTGGTTGGCGGTGATGACCTCATCTTCACAGAAGTCTACAGAGAAGCCTGTGGGGGTGTCCTGCTCAGAGCTGTCCCGGTGGGGGGCGGCGGGCGCGGGGGGGAGCCCGTCCAGGGCCGACTGCTTCGCCAGGGGCTGCAGTTGTTCTGGTGCAAGGCCGGTCTCGCTGCACACCTTCTGGCACAGGCCTGAGAGCTTCTGCAGAGCTTCCTTCATGGAGATCCGGAGCTGGTTCCTCTCCTGCAGCAGCTTCTGCTTCTCGCTGTTCTGCAAGGCAAGTAGAATAAATCACAGGAAATGATGCTTTATTTGTCATTTGTGCCAGTATGAGTACAGGTGCAGTGGACGGCTTCTTTCTGCATATCCCATCATGTTCTCCTTTAAGACACACGCATGCAGGTGAGAGTGACGCCTGGGGTCTGAGCACCGGGTCAGGCCGGCTCTCCAGCTGCCCTGGAGCAGTTTTGAGCCTCGCTCAAGGGTTCCAATGGCAGTGTGGCTACTCTGCTGCAGACTGGATTCAAACCTCAAAACTTTCAAGTATAAAGTAAAACCAGAGAGAACAGGATCTGGCCTCGCGGTTAAAGGCACAGGCACAGGCTCAGGAGCGGCCCTGATTTTCAGCTCAAGCTTTTAAACCCAATTATCAATGAATCAAACTGCAAGCTCTTATGGACAAAACCACAGTCAGCTGCCTCACTTGAATTGAGCCAAATGTCAACAAAGGCAGAAAACGCCAACTTGACAGCAAGGATTCACAACAAAGGTGGCAACACTCATAAAAAGCAGCTTCTCATTATGTTTCCTCTCAGGTCGCTCAATTCAGTAAAATCTAGTGAAACCTCACCTGGAGTTCCAGATAGGGGACATATTACAAACCTGCCGCCACCATAGAGAGTAAACTAGGTACATTCTATATTCTAGACAAGTACATTTTTTTTTACATAACTTTTAGGTCAACTTGTCTGTCTGGGTGAAATATATACTCTGATCTATATTCTATGTCACACTTTGAGCACTCAGCCTGTTGTCCATCAAGCTCTATTATTTTTTTAACAATAAGCAATCGATTCACTGTAGGTTTATGTAGACCATTGCTGACATAACAGGAACGATCCAGAAATGCTCTGGGATGGGAAGTAACTGGTAGTGTTGGTGAGTACCGGCCATTTTAACCTTTCCCAGGCTGGGGCATCAATGGTGAAGCACTAAACTGTTTAGAAATCAGGACCAGAAGGGGAACCATGCTTATAAACTGCAGCCGGTTGACCTAGAACATTCTAAACCTGACGTCAGCCACCCCTGGCTGGTGCAGACAGACAATCAAGTCTAGCAGGTGTTTATTGTGATTTAAATTGCTTAATTAAAAGTAATCACCTAATTAATTTAGCCGGTTAAAACAAAGCACGCACCAGTTTGTCGATCTCGCACTCCAGGTTGTGGATGCAGTCCAGCTTGCGCTTGCGACAGCGCTGTGCAGCCATGCGGTTCTTGCTGCGGCGCCGGATGTCGTGCACGAAGTCCAGCTGCTCCCGGGTCAGGGGGTGCACCTTCAGCAGATGCTGGAAGTCGTTGCGGCTCAGGGACGAGATCTCCTCTGCTGGAAAGGGGAGCTGAACCTGGGGGCAAGAGTGCGAC
>JAODJU010000036.1:13569516-13591451 GCA_026776725.1 Gnathonemus echidnorhynchus
GAGAGAGAGAGAGAGAGAGAGAGAGAGAGAGAGAGAGAGAGAGAGAGAGAGACTCAACTGCAGAGCATACATGCTTCCATTTCCAGAATAAACGGGTTTAAAAAAAAATAAAACAAAAAAAATAAAAAATCTCATGATGTTAATAAAATACCTCTTCTTTCCCTGCACTGTTGTGGATTAATAATCACTGAGTCAGTTAATGTAATAGTCCCTAAACGTTTGCTTCCTGTCCCTTAAACGTTTGTAATCATGTATTATTGTTAACCGGCATTTGACAAGGATCACAGAGGGGTGGTCTTTACAGTACTAACTGGTTTCACAGCCTGACTGCATGTTCACCTGAGCACTAAAGCCTTCGATAACACACGGCAATTGTTCACGACATCGCCAAAGCAAAAGGATGCTGGTCTCGGTCCTCCCCTATCCCTCCACAGCGCCCCCTCATGGCCCTTAAGGGATCCTCTCATAGAACAGGAGGTAGGCTTGGGAGCTCTGCACTTTGCTCTCTGGGACGGGCTGAATACTAGAGTCGCTGATGTGGTACCAGGATCCTTTCTCTGGTTGGGGATCACCTGATGGAGAGAGAGACACCTGTATGACTAGCTGGAACGTCTCACAGGGATGGCAGCCATTGACTCTAGGCTGCATATAGAAGACATCCATCCATCCATCCATCCATCTTCTGTAATTTCTTCTCTAGGGGAGGCCCTAGAGCAGGGGTCTCCAACTCCGGTCCTGTAGAGCTACTATCCAGTAGGTTTTCTATCTTACCTGGCTTCTGATGAGCCACACCTGTTCCTGGTATGTTCCCGAGAGCAGGTGTGACTCATCAGAAGACCCCTGCCCTAGAGAATGCCACTGCATTCCAGGGCACACAAACTATTTAGAGACACTGATTCAACTAAATGTACATCTTTGGACCTTGGGAGGAAACCCGCATGAACACACATGAACATGACATTACATTATTAATACATAGGCTTTAATATGGAGTTGGCCCACCCTTTGCAGCCATGACAGCTTCAACGCTACTGGGAAGGCTGTCCACAAGGTTTAAGAGTGTGTTTTTGAGAATTTTTGACCATTCTTCCAGGAGAGCATTTGTGATGTTAGACACTAATGTGGGATGAGAAGGCCTGGTTAACAGCGTCTGCTCTAATTCATCCCAAAGGTGTTCTATAAGGTTGAGGTCAGGGCTCTGTGCAGGCCAGTCAAGTTCCTCCACACCAGACTCACTCATCCATGTCCTTATGGACCTTGCTTTGTGCACTGGTGCACATGTTGGAACAGGAAGGGGTCATCCCCAAACTGTTCCCACAAAGTTGGGAGCATGAAATTGTCCAAAATGGCTTTGAATGCTGCAGCATTAAGATTTCCTTTCACTGGAAATAAGGGGTCAACCACAACCCCCGAAAAACAACCCCACACCATAATCCCCCCTCCACAAAACATTACACTTGGCACACGGCAGTCAGGCAAGTACCGCTCTCCTGGCAACCGCCAGGAGTCCAACGGATTGCCAGACAGAGAAGCATGATTCATCACTCTAGAGAACACGTCTCCACTGCTCTAGAGTCCAGTGGCGGCGTGCTTTACACCACCGAATCCGACACTTTGCATTGCACTTGGTGATGTGAGGCTTGGATGCAGCCGCTCAGCCCTGGAAACCCATTCCATGAAGTTCTCTACACACTGTTCTTTAGCTAATCTGAAGGTCACACGAAGTTCTGCTCTGTAGCTATTGACTCTGCAGACAGTTGACACCTTCTGCACACTGTGCGCCTCAGCATGCGTTGTCCCTGCTCTGTGATTTTACATAGCCTACCGCTTCATGGCTGAGTTGCTGTTGTTCCCACTTTGTTATAATACCACTAACAGTTGGCCGTGGAATATCTAGTAGCGAGGAAATTTCACAGATGGACTTATTGTACAGGTGGCATCCTATCATGGTACCACGCTTGAATTCACTGAGCTCCTGAGAGCGACCCATTCTTTCGCAAATATTTGTAGAAGCAGTCTGCATGCCTAGGTGCTTGATTTTATACACCTGTGGCTACAGAAGTCATTGGAATACCTGAATTCAATGATTTGAAGGGGTGTCCCCATACTGTTGACAATATAGTGTATTATGCATAATAGACTACATGGCCAAATGTGGACACACCAATTAAAGAAATTGGCTAATTAAGCCACACCCACTGCTAAGAGATGCATAATTAAACACACCGGCGTGTGTTTTTCAACTTGGCACCATCATAGGACACCATCTCTCCGACAGGTCAGCTCTACACGTTTCTGACCTGTTAGTGCAGCCCGTGAAGCTCTGGTCAACCACAAGTAAGGTGCCTGTGTAGGTAAAAATGTGACAGAACCGGACCTGATCACCCAACATCCATACCCAACCTGAATGGCAATAAATTCTATTAGAATTATCTAATGGAAACCCTTCCCAGAAGAGTAAAGGATATTACAGCAGCAAAGGGCCGCCCAGCTTCATATTAATATCACTGGATTTGGAATGAGATGTTGGACAAGCTGGTGTCCAAATACGTTTTGGACATATTTGGACTCATTTCAGAAGAGCACCTGCTATTTTAAAGGACCTCGCATTGTTTAAAAGACCAGCCACGCAAGTCCGCTCAATTACCTCAACTGAGCAAATCTCAGCAAATTAATTCTATATTTAAAATGCGAATTAAGCCAAACGGCCTTGTGACGCCCACCTCGCGAGGTTAGCCCGTTCATGGTGGTGCTCTGGCTGGCCAGCCGGGCTTTGACGTAGGCGGTGTAGTGTCCTGAGCGCATGGTCCCGCTGTGCTCCACCACGCCATAGAGGGCATATAGCACCTGCGTCTCTCCCTCCGCCAGGGTCTGGGAATCAAGAGTGAAACCCTATTTACGGCAATGTGGACTGCGATTAGAACATACTCCGATATCTATGTTAAGATTACCAAAAAAAGCCCAGTGGTTCTGGCCGCATGAGAACCCGTGTAAAGTGGAATGGTCAGCACCGAATCGGTTACCTTGCAGTTCACCGAGCAGAACGGCGCCAGGTCCAGAATTTGTGGGAAATGCACATGCCGGTTTACCTTACAGACACTGTACCCGACCTGCCAGGACACACAGGGAGGAAGGAGGTTTCAGTGCTTATTCAACAGCATCATAGTTCCTCTAGGGCAGGGGTGAGGAACCTGATCCCTGGAGGGCCAGTGCGGGTTTTTGGGACGGCCTCTCAATCAGCCAATAACAGTGGGATCTCAGGACTCGAGTTGAGAAATACTGCTTTATTATTGGCTGATTGGGAGGTCATCCCAAAAACCCGCACTGGCCCTCCATGGATCAGGTTCCCAACCCATGCATCGGGACAAGAGCTGGTTCAGGAAGCAGACCCTTTGAACAGGTGGCAAAACTGTGAATGAACTCGGCGTCCAAATGCAGAGTGGCGTTCAATCTGGGGCGGGTACCTGCTGAAACCTCTTCAGGTGCAGTGTGAGGACAGGAGGAGGCAATGAGACGAGCATCTGCTTCAGGCCGTCTGTGTACACCTTCTTCCGGGAACCTGTACAGAAGGGGAGGATGGGGCATTTTTAGAATCTCGGCACTGCGCAAGCCTCACACGAATCGTCATCACATAAGCCGATGTGAGGTTCGGTGAAGTGCATCCTGGCAAATGGCCACATGGGGGCGCAGTGTTTGTTAGCCATGTGTGAAAATGCTACAGGTGCTGTGAAAGGCAGGGCTATCACACCAAGGGCTACAGCTGGAAGGTCTCCATGTTACTGAATAAACACCAAGCACCTGTTTTTTCACATGCGAATCGTGATGACGGCAGAACGCGGCACACCATACCATCTGCCGGGGGGGTCTGGCGCTTGCTGCACGTCACGCAAAGCAGGCTGTTGCTCTTGGTGAGATTCTCCACTTCTGTGAACTGGTACAGGCAGGAGTATATGGAGCATTCCTCCTTCTCTGGCGCCGCCCTGCTGGCTAGGCTGCTGAAGGCCACCCCCGGGTCCTGATTGACCACTGTGTATTCCTGGGTGTCGATAGGTGGATCCCCATCCTCCAAGTTCAGCTCCACGTCATCGGGGGTCACGAAGGCCGTGTTCAGGGAGAGAGAGTGGAGGTCCTCTGCCAAACTGTCTCCCTCATTGGCTTCTCCCCTGTCCTCATTTTCCTCTCCCATGTCTGGATCTTCAGATAGAGCCTCGAAGGGGTTTTTGGCAGAAGACATAGTAACCGTTTCAGGTTCCAAAACAGCGCCACCAGATTCCAGTTGCTCTTCAGTGCCTTCTGAGTTTCCAGTTTCCTCAGGTCCATCCCCCAGCTCCTCTGCCTCAGGCTCTCTCCCCTCCCTCTGCAAAGCACCCCCTTCTCCCTCTTTGGGTTCGGGCAAATCTTCACTGGTGAAGAGTGTCTTTCCTGCCAGTTTCTGCTGTCGTCTTTGGTTCTGTGACAGAGGAAAAGTAAAGCGGTCAGTGAAACGCAGTTCAACATGCATCAATTTTCCGTAAGTGCCTGTTCAGGCCCGGGGGCAGAAACCCAGCCCAGTGGAGGGGACACCCAGATAGCCTTTCCTACATATACACACCCACACATCCTAGAGAGACCAATTCAACCCAAATGCCAGTGTTGGGCATTTCAGGTTCCAAAACAACAAATCCAGACCAAGATTTTATTTCTACTACCCAGATGAGTACTCCACGACTGTGACTCATGCTCAGCTGGTTGGTAGAACCATAATCCTGGTCTGGATTTGTAGTTTCTGGACCTGAAATGCCCAACACTGCTAACCGCATGTCTTTGGACTGTGGGAGGAGAACATGGAGGTGGAAAGTGCATGTCAGGCAGATCATGCCAATTCCAGGCCACCACACGAAGCAACCCTGAGGCCGAGGTGCCGGGGCCAGCATCTCGCCCACCCACCTCCGCCCGCCTCTCGCCCACCCACTTCCGCCCGCCTCTCGCCCACCCACCTCCGCCCGCCTCTCGCCCACCTTTGCCTGCTTCTTCGCCTGCTTCTTAGCCTTCTTCTGTTGGTACTTGCTGCCCACACCGGAGAGAGCGTCCTCATCCCTGTCGGCAGCTGGCATGGGGGAGTCTGGCTTCCTGTCCTCATTGGGTTTCTGCGTGACCTTCTTCTGATTCTTCTTCCTGTAGGCCTGTGAGCGACAGATTCACCTCGGTGATGGGAGCCATGGGGCTGACCGGAACAGGTTCTGCTGGAGTGTAAAATCACAGAGGCCTTCAGAAGCCTTCTGATCGCCGCAGATCACGGGGGTAACGTGTGGATGAAGCTCATGGGAGGTTTACTTACACAAAAATGTTCTGAGGGCAGAATGAAGAATGACCAGTTCTGAGAGATTACCAATCAGATTGTAAAGGAGGTGGGACCAAGACAACGGATTGGTCCAATCATTTTTCATTCTGCCCTCAGAACATTTTTGTGATGCTGATTCTGACTGGAAAACTAATGATGCGAACATCGATGTGGTAACGCTGACCATGCAGTAGTAAATCCACAATAGACACTGGTCCAGAAATCTTTACCTCATCTGAGACAGGCAGTGATAGGTCAAGAAATATCTCAGTCACCAGGGACACCTGAATGGAAAAAAACCAACAAAAATTTGAAAATGTAAATAATTTTATAACCTTGTCCGTACAATTTATAAAACACCAACTATTTATACAGAGCGGACAGTACGACAACCTAATTATCAAGTAACGCGACTGATTAATGCTGGTGGTCAATTCGTACCGTTTTACACTCTTTACACATAACTGTGCTGGTCAGCTCTCCGCCAAACACCTGGTCCACAAAGTTCTTTGGGGCTCCATTCTTTTCATACTCTGAGAAGGTCACAGTGCAGCAAAGCGAGTGAAATGACTCAGTTACCCATAATGCATTTAAAAAAAGGGACCAAACACATACATCTACATAATTACTAACAATGATAAAAATCTTTAGAAAAGAGCAGAAGTAACAAAATGCATTAAACAATATGAATTTTTACATGTAAATTTTGTCAAGTGATTTAGGATTGCCCACTTTATTCAGATTGTTTATTTACAGAAACAATTCACGTCAGGCATCTCGACGATGGTACAATGAAAGGCCCTATATTTGGACCCTAACACTTAACCCAGCAGCCTGTTTGGGTTACGGCATACTTACCTGGCAAGATACATGAGAACAAAGCTGAAATGCCACTAAATAAAAGTCAGCATGCACGTAGAACTGTAAAAAACACCAACCTTTGATCTGCTTCTTCAATTCTTCAGATTCTGTGTCTTTTCCAGAGTTTTTCAAAGCTGCAGAAATCCCCAAACTATACCTCTGAGGATGGAGCCAGAGAAAAAACAGATAATGAAATGAAAACAATTCAGTAACAAAGGTCCAAATCAACAACAGCTTATTAGCAACAGAAGTAGAGAATGCTTCAAGCAATGGGGGTGACACGTCCCGCTCAGGGACCAAACCACGCCGTGCAGCCGTTACGGAGGCCACACAGCGTGCTGTTACACGAGGAGGCCGTACCTTCGTCTCCTCGGCCCTCATGCCATCCAGGAGGTATCTCAGCAGCTCCTGACTGTCCTGCTGCTGAAAGCCCTTGAATCTGGCCGCCCTGAGGAAGAGGAGGATGACTAAGGGCAAGTGCTGGACCAGTAGGCCTGTAGGATGACTGGCTACAGAGGATTCTTTGCTTTCACTATGAGTGCTCTCTGCCGTCTGAGACGTTCATGCATCATGCATGTCATCCTGGTAATAAGGGTGGGCGATACAAACTTCTAAATTAAACTCACTTTTTGCAAACCTGCGTGAAAAGGTCCCTGGGAGTGATCACACTCTTCTGCGTCTCCTGGATCTCATTCAGCAGGTTGAACATGGCCACGGTGAGCGACCCCGGCTGTTCCAACTGGATCGATATAGGCTCCTGTAAGCAAAAACACAACAAAACCTCTGGTAACCTCTGACCTTGATGATGTCACACAACATGGCACGTATTTATGGGGAGAAAAGCATCCCGCTGACATGACAATCTGAGCAGGCCAGCAGCGTACCAGCTTGGTGGAGATGTCCGGCATGATGGAAACCGTCGGCTTCCCATCCAGGATATCCTTAAGGACCTTCCTGAAGAGCCGAGTCTGGGAGAGGTTCTGTGTTTGGCAACGGAGACCACAATGACATGGGACTACCGACAGGATGCACCCCCCTATTTTAATCCCCCCCGCCCCCCCGGCAGCCTCCGCCTACCCGCACCTGAACGACGGCGTTAAAGAAGCAGGTGTTCCCAAGGTTACTGAGGCCCCTGACTGAGACTGAGGAGCCAGCGCTCCCTGCGATGGGCTTCTGGCCGTTCCGCTCCCCCCCGTCTCTCCTCCCAGCTTTCCTCTGCGTGCCCGTCTTGGTCTCAGCGGCAGAATTCTCCACCGAGGCTGGCTGCTCCGCCTCCGATACCATAGACTCCTCTGTCACTTCTGGGCAGAACAAAAAGCATCAGCCACAGTGGGTCTGGATAAAAAAAAACTGCAGGCCTCATCTTTGTTGGGACAGAAACACACACACCAGGAGCGGAACTTACTCTTCTGGGTTGCACTCTTACTGGGTTCTGAGACAGCTTGCTTTTTCACATTGCTCACCAACTGAGCCAGCTGCCCAGTACTGGAATATTGGACTTCTTCATCACAGAGGTAGCACCTGTTTAACACAACAAAGCAATACAGTGAGGCTGTTGGATCAGGATCGGAGGATCCATTATTAATGCAGTCTGACTCCCGAGATCAGCAGTGTACAGGGGATGTAGTTCAATGAAGTGCAACCGACATAAGGTTTCAGTCTCCAGCACCTCCATGAGGATGGCATGCGACTCTGTTGGTTAGTTACCTTTACGTCTGAGTCTTGCAGGTTGCTGGTTTGAATCCCAGTAATATTATCAATGTTCGGCCTTTGGGCACGACCCTTAACCCCAAAATCTGCTCCAGGGGCTAACCCTGTGCACTGACCTCAAACTTGACCCTCTCATCTGTATGTGTATCTTGACATAGTGCATGACGGGATGTGTGTAAAGTATGAGTACAGTTACATATGGCAAAGTAAGTATCCTATTTAATGACAAAACCAAAAAGGTGGCAGTTTTGACTGTCTGGAAAGGAAATTAATGATATTCCATTAAATAACCATTTTCATGTTTGTGGGACAGCTGTAAGGCATGCGACTCCAACTCACCACACACTCCAGTTTTCTAGACCGAGGGCCAGGCAGTGTGTATCTGAATGGGGCTTCTCGTAGTGCTTAATGGCGTGCTGATTCTCAGACGTTCTCCCGCATCCCTGTTAACGGGACACCATCAGCTGCTGGTGACATCATACACGCAGTGCGGCATGCCGCTCACACGGAGCCGGGGGACTTACCCGATGGCCACAGCGCAGGCAGACCCAGATCATAGGGGCTCCTGCACTCTCCTGGTCCTCCTCATCCTCCACCATGGCCTGTTCAGCCCCTGACTCATCCCCACAGTCCTGACAGATGTTCCACTTTAAAAGCTGTGAGGTTTTCTTCAGAAAGTTCTTGTCTATTCCCTTGCGAATGTGGGTACAGGATGAACCTGCCAAAATAAGGATAATTTCACTCTTTTCTAAATCTGCTCTACAAACCATTTCTACATCGGTACACATTTCATGGGCAGCGGTCCTGCTAAAATACCAAATAACTTGTTGGTGTTTTGTATGTCAGACCCCCTCTGTGTCTTCCTGTTTCACCTTTACAGGATTCTTGTTGACTCGTATTTCTGGTAATTAGCAGACATTTCCAAACAGCACCAATGTAGCCACAGCTCCTTACCTGTGTGGTCAAAATTCTCATCATCTCTCTTCTCCTTTCTCTTTTTCCCCATATTAGCCTAAAGAGCTGTAACATAAGCACAGAGAAGGTGATGGAAGGACAGGGAGACGTGAATGAATGGATGGATACGCTTCTATATAGACAGGTGGGTGGGTGGATGGATGGATGAATGAACAGACAGGTAAATAGCAAAATTCCAAATACAACCTTCCTCCCTTAGTGTGTTTGGCTTCTCGTGTCTTTAGTGATGCCATAGTGGATTATTATTTTCAAGACTATAATCACTCAACTGTACAGCGATTTTAAAGGCCGATAAGAAAGGGAAGTTTATACGAGTACATAAATGTATATAATGCCGAGCAGGTAATGCAAATCTAGGAGGATGAGAAAGGATTTTACTGGAAATATACCATAAACGTCATACTACATATACTATTAACGGTTTCTATGAGTTTTCCCCTCATGTTATTAGCATCTACAGCCATTTATAAAGCAAATGTTCACCGGGTTTAGTGAAAACAGCTTTACTTTGCGATAAGCACCCGGATAAGAACCGGGACCGGGCACCGAGCCACGTACCAGACTGCGATAGCGAAAGCTGGCCAAAAGCTCTCTGACGCACCCGACAAAGAGCACACAAATACGGCAGTTTTGATTTTTTTTCACATTTGAAATATCAGCCGAAAGTGGCCGTTTCGCGTAGTAAATCCACGTTAACCACTCAATGCAATCTGTCAGTTTGACAGCTGATCAAGCTATCTGTTTGGTAATGTGATTCGTATTTTATCAGGAGATATATAGGAAATACTACTCGTGGTGCTTTGTAAAGCACGAAAGCCCCGTCTTACCACCAAAAGAGAGCCTTTCCGCTCCTCAGGTGCCTAGGATGATGCACAAAACGTGTCCAACTTACATACCCGAAAACCGGAAGCAGTTTCCGTCTAACCCGGAAGCGTC
Source organism: Gnathonemus echidnorhynchus (assembly GCA_026776725.1). Taxonomy (NCBI): domain Eukaryota; kingdom Metazoa; phylum Chordata; class Actinopteri; order Osteoglossiformes; family Mormyridae; genus Gnathonemus; species Gnathonemus echidnorhynchus. The sequence goes on from JAODJU010000036.1 coordinate 13,579,319, forward strand.
CTGATGTCATCAGGGCAGCTCTTGGAGCGAACGGGGAAGGGCTGGTACGGTGGCATGTGCAGAGGTGGACGTGAACATGGAGAAATCCAGATTGAAAACACTTTTAGATGAGCATATATTTTAACCATATATATTTTACTGTTGAGTCCCAGTTTACGAAGCCTTAGAGTGCCGAGTGAAAGTACACGTCCTTTCTCGGAGCGCTCTATATTTATAGTAATATTTAGATATTAAATGCTGAAGCGAAAGGTAATGGTATTCTAATGAAGAATACATTTTGTCAAAGGCGGTAACCGCGGGGTTAAAGTACACCCATAGATGACACGCTCTTCTGATGTGGCACCTCGCACTTCCCTTAGTGACTTATGTCTTAGGTGTGCTTTTTCCACGATTTGATAGGATTCAGTAAGCAATGGAAGGAAGGGAGGAAGCTGAAGTCCAGATATCTGAGATAGATTTGCTGGGTAGTATGTTCCCCAGTGAGGAGGAGTTGGTAATAGTTGACCAGCTGGCACTGGCTGAGCTGAGGGACTATGCAGAAGGCAGGAGCAGCGCGCGCCCTTCATCGGCACCGCAGATCGTGATCCGTCAGAAGGTGGAACCTGACAGCGAGACTCAGGTGCACCTTAAGTCACGACTGTGCTGCCACGTTTCAGATTTACTGGTGAATTGTATCAGCTAGATGATTTTCCTGTTTTCTCTTCTGAAATCTTATTTTAGGTGATTGTTACAATTTCATGTACGTACGTGTCAGGGTACCCCAATGTCTTGCCAGAAATTACTCTCAGGTATGTGAAGAATGTGATTTTTTTTTTATTCTCATAAAAAATTAAATTAAAAGAGTTTGATTATTATGTTGTTTCATTCAATCTGTAATTAAATGTCGTATTTTTCTTACCTTTGCATAATTTACCCATGAAGAACTTAGAACTTTTAGGCATGTTATAATTCTTTTTTGAGATTGTATTTTACATGGACTTTACCAGATGTCAGCAGTTTCTGTAGGCTGCTCCAAACAAAGATTTAATGACTCTATAAGCAAATTATTTTTTATGTGCTGAGGTTTTATAGCTTTTGTTCTACCAGATGTCCAGAGCTGAACAGAGCCCAGCTGAGCCAGCTTCACAGAGACCTGATGTCTCACCTGGCAGAGAACTCCAGGCAGGAGGTGTGCGTCCTGGCCGCTGTGGAGTGGATCCGTGATCACGCTCACCTCTACATTGCCCAGAGCGCCCCCTCCAGCACGCCTCAGAAAGAGCCTCTGCTTTCCAGCACGGCGTGGGAAGTATTCACCAGGCTGTGGATTTACAGCCACCACATCTACAATAAGAGCAAGAGGAAGAATATGCTGGACTGGGCGAGAGAGCTGGGCTTGTCCGGATTCAGCATGCCCGGGAAACCCGGGGTTGTGTGTGTCGAGGGACTGCAGCCAGCTTGCGAGGAATTCTGGGCCAGGTATTTTATTTATCTATTTATATAGAAGATGTTTTATACAAAGTAACATACAACTGAGACGTCAGGGTCAGCCAGTACCTGGAGCAGTTGGTGTTAAGGGCCTTCTTCAAGGTTCCAATTGCAAAATCTCTCTGCCAACTGCGGGATTTGAACTGGCGACCTTCTGGTTACAGACTTAGCGTCCTCACCTACTGAACCAAACACTGTCCTTGTAACAGGATTATTCTCTTTAATTTGTACAACTTTGTTATTTATATATCATATAACACATTCCAAACTTTTCTTAATGTTTTTTTTTTTGTAAAAGTTATTGAAATTATACTGAGTTCTGAGCATACCCTTTATTCATTATTCCATTTATTACCTTAAATATGAGTCTGTTTAATTTTGCATTCTTCTCCCCACTGGTTCTGGCTATATTGTGAACTGTCGCCTTCTCTCTAGCAGGATGGCCGCCTTGTCTGACTCAAGGCTTCGCCTCTCATTAGTGTCAAATTGGCAGAATAATGTGTTGTTTTCAGATATGGGGTTCATAAGCCTTCTCATTGATATTAATGATGTCTACCTTCACTCACAGTGGAGTCATGGCGCAAAAATGCAAAAATAACTTCCTTCACAAGATGTCCCAGATTCTGAACTTTGTACAGAGTTTAATAGATTTTTCAGTAGCCTGTTTTGGGTCACACTCAATACAGTGGGTAATTTTCACACATACCTAATGAATTATTCAAGAATATTCATTACTTGTGTCTAATATGTTGGTGGCAGATGGCATGAGATATGGATTGGTTATGAGAATAAAGTATGGATTATTAGAATGTAAAATCTCTTGCAGTTTTTGATTCACTTCTAACTGCTTTCTAAATTAAATCTGGTAGACATTTACCAAATGAATGGAATATGCTGATAATTTCTAGCTGTCTGAATATCTTCTGTCATAGTACATAAGCACCGTGGAGTCTGTATGCCAAGAGAGGCAAAAGAATACAGCCAGAATGACCAAAAAGCGCATATTTTGTTTTCCTCGTGGTAATACTTAACATTTTTTGTTTGAGAGAATGACTTGACAAGTTTTTGTTTGTTTGATTTATAGGGTTAAATGTTTAACCTGGAAGAGAATAATGATCAGGCACAGAGAGGACATACCCCTGAAGGGTCGGGGTGACGATCTACAGGAGACCCTCAGCTCACTTTGCAAGTTTGCTGGCTTTGAGGAAGCCATATTTGACCCCCATGGGAGCAGAGGGAATCACATGGACCTTGGACAGCTCTACCAGTTCCTCAGCGATAAGGGCTGTGGGGATGTGTTTCAGATGTATTTTGGGATCGAGGGGAGGTAGCAGTTGGATCAGTGTTGGTCCAGTCAGGCGTGGTACCCTTGGTTCTAAGTGAGCATATTGATTGTAACTTTATTGCATGTTATTGGGAACTCAAATTGAATAAATGATTCGGACATTTATTATGGTGTCCAGGGTTTGAATCCACCTTTTGATCTGTGGTGCCTCAGAATGGCTCCACCACCACACAACCCTGTGGGCGGAAAATATATACGGTCGCCTCTCCAGATTTGTAGATTTGACACTTGTGGGTTCAGTCCTTCAGCGTTGGCCGTGAATGATTAAATGGGAATAATGTTGGGGCTTGCTGAAAGATCGCAGAAACTTGCAGATGATGCGCAAACCAAAAATATATAAGCAATACTGAAAATGATTTGGACTGCATGTATTCACAAATTGTTACATTGGTGGGGGTGTTGCACCCCTAATTCTTGCAAATGTGAAGGGGTGCCTGTCTACACCCACAATGGCTTTCAGCATATATTAAAATGATCAGATTTGCTGGAATTACAAATTATGCATACACATATTCTGCCTGTCAGTATTTTTACTGCACACTCATAGTTTCTCTCAGTTAATCTTCCAAAATCCAGTCAAAATCAGAAAATCTTTTAAAGAAAATGTAAATAATAATAATAATAATAATTCAGACACACTCAGTTCCCATAGCAGAAAAGTTAAAATATACTAGTATTTTGTTGTTATCCTTCTGTATACACACTAAAAACAGAGATAAAATAAAATTAATATTAATCTAACTGGAAAATTTAAAAAATGACGCATTGTCAGACACCAATTCCCTGACTGTCATCAAGTCTTTGCCCTTGCCATTGATTTATTTAAAATATTTAATCATAGCTATGGATTTTAACAATGTGAATGAGCTTTTCACATGCCCAATGGACAAGAAAATTAGAGAAATAGCACCGGAGAGCAGACAATTATACGCTTTTCCTGTCGCTCAAGGCATCGCTGGCGGCGGCTCTGCTACTCGGGCTGTTCAGTGCCTCTGTGTGGTGAGTTCTTCATTCTCTGTTAAGCTGTGGAGTTACATGTCTTTAACAATAAATGCTGAGGCTACACATATAGATATTTATATTTATAAATATATTAATGAATACTGTGGCCAGTCTCGGAAAGGTTTTAGTGAAGGAGTGCGTGAAAATAGGAATTGCTTTCCACAGGCATTCAAATGAGATTTCTTTGTTGGCCTTTGCAGGGACTTTCTGTACCGGCTGGTCCTCCTGGATACTGCAAAGCACATCTGGCTTTGCAGCTTCAGGGGCAGCTCATCGCTCTAGGGCAGGGGTGGGGAACCTGATCCACGGAGGGCCAATTCGGGTTTTTGGGATGACCTCTCAATCAGCCAGTAATAAAGCAGTTGTTCTCAGCTCCAGTCCTGAGATCCCACTGTTACTGGCTGATTGAGAGGCCGTCCCAAAAACCCACACTGGCCCTCCAGGGATCAGGTTCCTCACCCCTGCCCTAGAGGAACAATGATGCGGAGAAGTATGTAAAGAATCTGATTCACTATTTCATCCAAGTGTAGCAGGGTACTGTAAATATTTAATAAAACCCCACGATCGAGAGCAGATTTGCAGGGTCACCCAGAGTTTGCGAAATACTTCTTATCCCTGTTTTCTGTTATACACATGTTTAAATATGTATTAGCTTGATGTTCTGCTTGAAATTCTGGGCACTGAAATAAAAATTTGTTTTTTGTGGGTTTATCTGAATTTCAGGTGTGAAGGCCAACAGATATGTTGTTAAAACCCTTGAGTCCTTCAGTATAGTTTGTTTCTGCTTGTCTGCTGTGGGTGGAACATAATGATGCCTTGTGGGATATTTGTACTACTACAGTCTGTTCTGGAAGCCAGATAATCAGAAATATAGAATCCCACTTTAGATTAACTGGACTGAGGTTGCACACTTCTTATATGAGATAGAATCTAGTACAGCTATATAGACATCGCATATGCTTAACAAGCAGTTTTGTTGACAGTTATAATAATTTGTTCTGGTAGTTGGCTGGTGACCCTCAGTAAGGTAAGAAGGTGCAAAATGGAAGAAAGAATGGATGTTAAATTTATTACTGCAGGGATTAGCTAGCATCCTGGGTTCTGAACTAGTGATCCATGTTGGCCTGTTTTTTTTGGGATGCCCCACGCTCACGATCGCAAGCTAATTTATTAATAATAAAGAGGGAAGTTGGTCTGGGAAGCACTGATATGGGAAGTTGGTGGTGGAATCAGCTGCCCTGTGACCCCAGCAGGATGCAACAGTGTCTGGGTCATTACAGCTCACTGAAAAGGCCTTTCTTTATCAGGTTATTAAACATCAGCGGTTGCAGTGTTATTGTGTGGACCAAAAACTGTCAAATAAAACAATGACGCATAAATCCAGACTGCCCCTTTCAAAGGGATTATATTTAATATACACTAGTAGGCTTGGTCCTGTTGTCTGTGATTAAAAAAATCAATAACGGATCCAGGCTGCAGGGAAGATATCACCTCCTTTAAATGTGACATTACTGCTTCTGCAGTGAGAAGGCAGAGTCTGAGCTCATTAATGAAGGTTCATGGTGAGCTATTGTTTCACCAGCCTCAAAGCCCAACCACATGCCCCTCGCGAGGCTACTACGGAAAGCTGTCAATCATGACTCACGATGCGGTATCCTAAACCTTCATAGCTGCAAGAAAATACAGCATTCTCACAAGATATTAGCGGATAGCCTTGGGAATATCCTCGCAATCAATTAGCTTTGTCTTTCAGGAGTGCCACTTCGTGCTGGAATTTGTATTATGGGAGGACGATCGCTTGAGCACTTTTGTAATACCTTATTTTTAGCAGCAGGGGGCAGCAGTTTTCTAAAATCCTTCCTGAGATTTGTGAACGCGTGGGAAACATGGATTTATAATTAGTTTTAAACTTTGATATGTGACCTTTTGTCATTTTATAATTAATAATAATATAATTATTTTCAGTGTCCTTTTTACATAAGTCAACCTCTGCCAGTACTGAGTTATTTCTGGTCTAGTTAGGATGACAAGCTGAGGTATAATAAATAGACTTATGTCCGTTTTTAGCCGCTTCAATTAAAGTCAGCTGTCTGATCAAGAAGGATGTTTTAAATCAAGGTGTAGTTTTCTGAAAGGTGTAGTGGGTCTTGCCGAGATGCCGCGACGGCGTTGGATTTGGGCCGATCCTGCATGCAGCTGACTTTGCGCGTTCCTCACCTCTCCGGCGCACTTGTGCGCGTCCGCGGACACGATGCGGTATGACTTGATGTTTTGCTCGGCGGTTCCGAAAAATCGCGCCTTGTTAATATTCAGGACATTGTGACCTATTTTTTCGGGCTCCTGTGATGCTGCGGCTTGGGTCGCGCTGTTATACGCTGTGAGCCTGGCCGGTCCAGTTTGCTCGGGACCACAGCCCCACCCTCCTCGGCCTGACACTGATACCCTCCACACTGCCAGCTCTGCACAGCAGAAAGGTGACTAACATAGATTATTGCACAGAGTCTTTGTGCTTGCCTCTGTTCGCTGCTGTTACATTTACGTGCGTTTATGTCACTCCACTAATTATTTGACTCGTACATATTGTTGATACACACTTTTTACTGTATGATATTTTATCTTGATTTGATGCATTTGAAGACTGTTCTGTTGAGGTATGAAAATTTTTTTTTTTTTTCTGTATTCTCAAAAGGAGGTTTGAGAGGATATGGGACTTTTTCAGCATTCAGCCATAACTGAGCCGTGTGTCTTTGGCCAAGGACTGCATTTAACTTGTGACCCGAAGGTTGTAGGTTCAAATCGGAAGTGTCGGAAATAGTGTCGTATTTAACTCCTGATTTCGGCCATGATACCCAGCTCTGTAGATGGGTAAAATTACAAGTCGCTTTGGATAAAAGCATCACATAAGAAAACTGCTTGTTCCTGCCTAGAGATTGTAGAGGTTTAATGGGTAATTAAATCCCTGTGCCGATGCGCTCAGCTCCCGTTAATATTAATGCAACGTGTTTGCTCACAGTACCGCAGCCCAGTCAGACGTATGTCAGATCTGATCTGGTAGGCTATAAGAAGGCTCCCACGCAATTAAAGGTGCAAATACGGGGAGCTAGATAAAACGTGCTGATGATGAACGAATTTCCAGGCAGCATAATGGCCGTCATCCTTTACCTGGTTTGGTTGAAAAAAAAATTGTTCAGAAACGGATTGGAAGTGAGATGACACACAGTAGGATTTCACACATCCGTCAATCTATCATCCCGCCGGCTTCACGGTGAGAATGTGTATAAACTGAGAGGAAACATCTGTTTGTAATCTTCATTTATTCCTCAACGAGGTTGGTGTGTAAATAAATAAAGGATGGAGCAACTCTGTGGGTTCAGCGTTGCCTGCTAAATGATAGTAGTCATTACTATTATTTAACATTTTTTTCTTAGAAATATCTATAAGCCTTAGCATTGACCGGAACACCAAAGCCGCAGGTACCGTTACATACCACAGAGTGGGCCGTTTCATCTTCTGGGGCATAAATCTTCATTTTTGTTTCCACCTGTGTATGTAGTATAATGGTTTTGGATCTCATTGCCGCGATAGGGGAGATGTGAAATGGGACCAAATTGCCCATAGAGAAATGATGCGATCAGACTTGTTTTTTTTTTCCATCTGGGGGACCTGTAATCTCTTCTATTTACAAATCAAGCACATCTGAGTAAAGCAGGCGGTAGTGGGGGCCGTGTTTTCCACTCGACATCTTGTTTATTCGCAGGGATACTCGTAGCGTGAAGTTATACATTTAAATGCCCCTCGAAGCGGCGCATCAGTAATTGCCCCAAGGCGTCTTTTTCGAGATGAGGACGACCGGAGAGGGAGACGTGAAGGCGCCCCTTTAACCGGCCGCTGTGATCTTCACATCTGCAGGCTCACCGGCGGGGATTTTAGCGAGGGAGAGGTTAAACACAGCGGGGGCACCAGAGGAGCGGGGGATTCACGGCAGTGTTTGCAAATCTTCCGTATTGCAGAGCAGGGATTGTCCACCTGTCCATACACGGACAAACGTGCCGTGGCAAAATGTTTTTATTCATTCTGGAAAAAAAAAAGTTTTTCTAATACTGTAAAATGCAAAATTGCATGTTTTATCTAAATATCCAGCTGCCTAACCCTCTGAGCCACACAGCACTGCCATTGTGGTGGTGGTGGGGGGGGGTTATATTTATTAACAAGATAGTACCAGAATTAGTTTCGGATGTATGTATGGATAACAATAATAATAATAATAATAATCAGCACTGTTACATCTTTTCCAGAAAAATAAAAATGATAATTTGCCCCTCCCACATCTGCCCCATCCCAGTACCACCATGACTCCCACACAGCTGACTTATGGCGCCCCCGTGTGGCTGCATGCTCGCCCATCACCACCCAGTCTGCAGGCAGACACAAACAGTCCCCTGCAGCCACGCCCAGGACTCATTTACACATCACTCCTTGAGAGGGAGCTGATCCCTTTGCCGGTGATCTGAATGAAACAATGATGTAAGCAGCTTTCTCCTGGCCCGGCCGCTCTGACAGATCCCAGTTACTGTAATCTCCAGGAGATGGAGGGTGTCACTGCCGCGTGAGGCAGCCCCGCCACACTTCCGGTGTCTGCATGCCTTTGCAAAAAATACCCCTCTTTAGCTTGACCGCAGCACAGACAAAGGGAGGAAAGCTAAAAATGGATGGGTTTGTACAGTAAAAGGCCAACTGCACTCGAAGGTGTGATGGTAACTGATCCTGAGAAGTAACAAGGAACCATCCCGTGAGGAAGCTTGTCACTGCTGACCTCGCTGAAGACAGCTGGCCCACAGTTGTGTCACCTCTCCGGTTCCGTCTGCTCTTAGCAGATGGGCTGTCTTCACTCCTGCGGGTTTTGGGAGCTCTCCATTTGCTGCCTGTGGTGCCTTCAACACCTCTGTCTCCCTCTCTCTGTCCATCTCTCCACTTGTTGTCCACGCCGTGGGCGTAGCTGGGTTCATATTGCAATTATGTTCTTTCTCGTCGCCACGGTCACAGACCTCTAACAGCCGTGTGGTGGCATCCGGCAGCAGTCGGTACCGTTGGGGCGGCAGACTCATCCATGTGATACACGTAGGGATGATGATGATGGAACAGAGGGCTTACAAGGGCTTCGGGAATTTCCGAACGCGTGGGCAGGGAAATGGAAAAGGGCAGGGAGAACGTGATGGGACACAGAGAGAGGCAGGTTTGTTGTTTGTGGGCTGCCACTCAAAAAGTCACCCCCCCATCCAGCCTCAGATGTTTCACAGGCTAAATAAATAACTAGCTAGTAGAGTCAGAAGATCATGGCTAACTAGCTGGTTAGCAGAACATGCTGCTTCAGCATCTCCTAAATCATGAATTGTTTCATTTTTAGCAATATTCAGTGTAGTGAGTATTTGTGGCCGTTAGTGGGCCCCAATTCTTGGGGGGGGGGGGGGGGGGGGGCTTGCCAATACATGGCTTGAGTGGTGGCAAACACTGCCGTTGGACAGTAGAGCTGAAAGTGGTACGGGGACGGAGACAGAAAACAGGAGAATGACATCATCAGTAAAATGGCTGCAGGTAGAAAAAGAGCTGTTGTAACTTTATATTTACGCATTTAGCAAATGTGTTTGTGTTTGTGTGTGGGGTTTGGGGGGGGGGGGTCAGAGAACAGAGGCAGACGGAATCCTTGGAGCTGACAGTTAAGGGCCTGGCTCAAGGGTCCAACAGCAATGTGTTTGTAGGGGATGCGAACCCACAAGCTTCCGGACACAGGCATGGACCTCTAGGCTGCTGAGCCATGCGCACTCCACTGTAAGTAAAGGTTACGGTCTGGGTGACATTCTCAATGTCCTGAAGTCCAGTTCTGGGATAAACCCAGGATATATAGCGCTTATCTTTATAGATAATTGAATGCTCAATCATAACCTATAAAAACTGTAAAGGGTGGCGAGGAGTAAGACTTCTGTGTCTTGACACGCTGAGTTACTGCAGCTGCGATGGCAAACTCTTCATTTATTCGTTTTATTGATTCAAGGGTACAGTGCAAAAAAAACTTCATGGCTTCACAAGGCAACATCTCACTTTTACGTTCCTGCCAGGTCATAAGTCACAGCTTCTCTCCCACGCCAGCATGGTAACAATTTTTCCCTCTAGCAGGGAAACGGTCTGCAGTCATAAACTCTGCGCTCTGGTTCATAGTAGCAGGGGCAGGATTGTGTCGGAAAGCAATGTATAATGATGGGAATAGACCACCACACGGTAAATATTTTCTTTTGAAATAAAAGTTTTTCGAACTGACTAAACTCAGGTTGACTCAGGTGTGCGCAGCATCTGCTTGTTAGATCATTAGTGTTTATGAGCAGCAGTACAGCTTATGACACAACAAACAGAATCTCTTTCTTCTCATCTGGGGAGTTTTGTTGTCTTTTTTGACCTCTGGTGCATTCATTATTTCCCCAAATGTCATAAAAATAAATAAATAAATAAACAGCCAATACCTGTGAGAGAGACTGTGGCTGGGTCAAACAGGATCTTTATGTTGCTTGCTCTACAGGGATTAATGACTTAACTAGGAGTCTTTCTGTGGAGCAGAAGTGGACACGCCGGTGTGCCATAATCAGTCACCAACTGAAAGGCAATAATAATATCTGTGGGGTTGCTGGACGTGGTGGACAGGAGCGAGCTGTCAGTAATGCCCACAGACAGAAAACACGGGGGGGTCTGAACTCCTGCTCTCTGCCAGTCACGTAATAATCTCATCAGCCACCCTTTACTTTGGCCTGTCTCCCTTAAGGGCACCTTGCTGCTTTCTAAGGCTTGTTTCTTGATTTCTGACCGCTTATGTAATTTTGTAATCATGACTTTCTCGTGGACGTGACCGTTACTATTATTTGAAAAAGGCATAGGTGGTAATTGAACTGTTACATCATCTGTTCTTGTCCTTCACTTGCATCTGCAACTAAGTCTACTTTCTTAACTACTGTGCCACCTCTGGCTCGCAGTGTAAATACGGAATTCCCACCCGTGCTTCCTCATGTTCTGAACAGCTGCATGTCCTTTATGGATATTCCATGGACACATGGTTTATTTCTGTGACATAAACCAATTCGATGCTGCGGATGTGGGCTCACCCTTGTAAATCTCCATTAATCATTTAGATGCTAAGCAGTTTCTGAGATTTCCCCCTTAAGCACAGTGCTCCAACGTTGGTGTTTAGCGTGGATAGTTTGCAGTGTGGCCGTGTTGAGGAAAGGTCTCTGCGTCATTCTGCTATCGTCGGTGTGCTGTGTTGGGATGATCGTGGCAGGACTGTTGACCCAAAACTTCGTGCTGTTCGACCCCTCTCTCAGCAAAGTCATTTTTTGTGATGGGGGGTGGGGAGGGGGTGGACAAGGCCAGTCTTCCAGCCAAACATGGTGATATTTCCCTTTTAATGATGTCCCAGCGGCGGCGCAATGAGGGAGATCAAACTCTCCACGCCAAACAGATGGTGCTCCATTTTCTGCATGCACCTAACATCATAGTCATTTGTCCTCAACCAACAAAAGGAGAGAACTGCATTCTGGGAAACGAGTTCAGGCTTTCTAGTGAAAGAGTATCGGAAGGGTCACAGGACCACTTGTGGCTGATCTTTTTTAATAGATCGCCTGCGAATGAACACCTGAGAGTTTAATAGCCTAAAAAGCAAAAAGAAACCTTGCACGACATAGCATCTTGTGACTCACAAATTATTCATAGAAACCCTCTAATGAGTCTCCTTAAGAAATCAATGTGATTTTTTTTTGTCTGATGATGCTCATTAGCGCACGAAATTCTGTCCTTGTTGTCAATTAGGATTACACCAACTTCAGAATCCCCCTTGCTCTGAAATGTGAAAGACATGCAGGTTTTAATAATGTGAAAAGTTAAAAAAAGTCAAAACAGTCTGCATAGATACAGGCATTATGTGTAAGGATGGCTGGCCTGCACCGTGAATGTGTCACTGCTGCGTTCCTTCTCAGTGCTGCCCCCCTTCTTCGTGTATAATGAGGCCTGAAAGGAAGGGAGCCTGGCATGGTAATGAGCTTTGAGCACGTCTGAGAAAGACCATTCCGGTAGAAGGCTGCCTGATGAGTCATGGTGCCGAATTCACGCCATAAACTGCTGCTGCTGTTCGCCTGTCTCCGGATGATTTGACTCTGCCTTCATGACACGCATGGCAGAGTGAGCAGGGCAAGCAATCTGTTTAATCTCATCAGAAATGATTAGGCAGGACATGTTTCAGGATGTGATTCTCGAGGTTCTTTGCCGGTTATGACCACCTTTCGC
>JAODJU010000036.1:13591461-13601651 GCA_026776725.1 Gnathonemus echidnorhynchus
TGTTTGCAATTGTATCATATGAATACAAAAATGCAACATCTTTAACTCAAACCAGTCGTGTTTTCTTTATGATTAAAAGTGTCATTTATTTGGCATTCAGTGAAAGTACAGTTTCAAGGATTTATTAATGCATGACCAATGCATTTATTTGGCTGCAAAACACATTCATAATCCTTCATGAATCCTTCCGAATATAAAGTATCAGTAGCCACATATGATTATTGGTATTTATATTGTGTTGTTGATTTTCCACCAGCGAAAATGAATTATTTCTGATTTAAAATGAATAGGACAACGTGAAACTTCAGCTAATGTAAAAATAAGCTGCATTTTCCCCTCAAACTGCAAGGGCACATAGCCACTGTAAGAGGGGATGCTGGGAAGCCGACCCTCTGCGCTCACAGACTGGCTCACAGAACGGCTCACAGGACGGCTTCCCTGGGGATTTCTGCTACGTGAGATAAAATGACAGGGGGTTATGACTTAAGTAATTTTTTGCCTGTAAATGTGATAAAAGGAGTGTAAGCTGCCCCCCCCCCCCCAGTCACAGGCAGGTCTTTTCTGGCGGTTGGTTTGTCCAGGCAGGTGCACACAGGAATCCACTGTGAGTTTTTTATTTTGCCTCAGCAAGGGGGGAAACTGGCAATCAAGGTGAGAAAGAGAGAAAGAATATTGACAGATGAAACCAGCTGGCTTATTTCTGCCTGAATATGAATATATAATGTTTATTAGTCTCCGCTCTCTGCTGCCTCCTGCTGGTGTGACGACGCCGGATTGCACTTGTGAAGGAAGGACACAAGAAGCTGTTAACGAAGCTGTTGGATGTTTCAACAGCGCAGCGGGGCTGCAGACAGCTTAACAGCCGGGGGTCGCAGAGCATCTGAAGGAATGGGTGCCGTGACAGGGACCTGCTGGCCTACCTGTGAGCGCCTTCTGAACGGGAGAACATCCTTCAGCTGTTTGAACAGACAAGACACAGCAGAGCGCAGGTTACTCAGTCCAAAGTAACGTGTATTTTGCTAAATATTGGTTTGATTTTTTTGTTCAAAACTGTCTGTCTGGTGAGTTTCTTACTCTAAATATTGTTATATATGGTTTTATTACTGGCTCTAAATATTGTAATAGGTGGTTTTATTATTAGATAAAATCTATCTTCTATATCATGAATCTATATCATATCATAATCTATCTCATATCCTGCATGAAAATGTTAATGTGACATATGGTATGTATAAAGATTTTATATTGCAATAAACATACAGGTTAATACTGTTTCATTTTAATGAATATAACATGTTTATGAATATGCACATAAGATATAATAGCCAAAGACTGCAGTATATGTACATGTTACAGTTGTTCTGTACAATATTATGGGATGTATTGCAGATTATTGCATAGGCTGTGGGTGGATGATTTTGGGAGCAGTATCAGGGAATATGTTAAACATAAACAGCCGCGTGCTTTCATTTGTTTCATTTGTGAGCGTTAGCGAAAGACATTCTTGACATGCAATAATTGACGCGCGCACTGTCTGTGTATGCAGTGCGCGGCGCCAGTGACAGGCGGCGTGAAACGGCAGCGATAAGAATGGAATTTAAAAGCATGCGGACCCAGAGACGACACAGCCAAGACAAAAGAAATAATGGAATGGCACCCACAATCATGGAGAACATCGTATGATATAGGAGTATTTTACTCTTATTTAACACTGCCTTTTCTCTTCCCCTTAGCCGGCCCCATTTATCCCTGAAAGGGTAGCATATCAGGCCCGTTTGGGCCTCGTTACTCCTGGCCTGTGTTGGCACCTGGCCTGCGATTACTCACACGGCAAGATCCCCTCAACGGCCAGCCCCACGCTATCTCCCACAGGTTCATTTTTTAAGCCTCCTTTTCAGCCTCAGTCTTCCTGAAGCATAGATTCCCTTATTCCAGTCATCTTTCATAAACACAAATCCAGTACAAGGTGCAGCCTGAAGCCTTTTGCAGGAAGATCATGGTACAGGGCACCTGGAATGGCATGCTAATCCATCACAGGGCATGCACCGTGGGCAATTTAGACACGCCAATTCACCGAAATACATGTTTTATGAGTACGGGAGGAAGCTCTTGCAGATTTGAGGAAACCATGCAAATTTAACACATGCAGAACCAGGGACAGATGTTGGACCCACAGGACTGGAGCTGAGAAGCTACAGTGCAAATCATTAAGGCACTATGTTACCCGCCCCTTATTGTTAACTTTAATATGTGTAAATCAAACAGCACCTGTCTTTGTGTCTTATGGAATGAAGTCCATCACTCCTGAGACTTTGCTGATAAGATGTTTTGAGTGAATTGGCTATTCCATCCTTAATCAGACATAGTATTGAAAAGTTTTGCCAGAACGGAATTCAGCCCATCCATCAACCTGTCAACATTTTTTAATTTAAAAAGACACACACATTTTTCATCTTCCCCTCTTGTCAGAAACTGATATCATCTCAGCATGCGGCTCGGCCTTCCTCTTACTTGACCAATGCCCAAATGTAAAAGACGGTCCGCGCGGCTTTGCACGTCGACACACCCACGCCAAGACGGGTCTGCACAGTCGGCATCGCGGGCCGCGGTGACTCCTCCCACGATGACGTCACTGCTTAATCACAAGGTCACGGGGTCGTGATATTCAAATTGCATAACAGTGTCGTGCTGTTGCCGTTGAAACGCTATTTGAAATGTGTCCCGTCGTCTTTCTGCTCGTCATTCATTAGAAGAATGAGGTGGTAATGAAGTAAGCTTCAAATCATCTTGTCATTCATTTTTTCTTTGACCTGACAATTTTCCAAAGCAAAAAACTGAATGAAATTATAGCACATTCATAAATCCTTCAGTTTCGTTTCTGCCAAACATAGTCCCTGGTGTCTTCACAGTGTTAAATTAGTTGCTCTCAGTCTTGTGTAGATTCGAGGTTAATTGACATGTGTAAACCAGTAATATATGTAAACTCCTTAGGGTGGCTAAACAGATATTCAATTACTGAACCGGTCAACTTATGTATCATGGAAAATATACAAAATACCACAGTCTGGAATGAAAAATGTGGTTAAAATATATGAGTGGTATGGGAACCACCAACAGGGTCCTTCTGGGGGGAAAGCACAGTTTCTGCAGGGTAATCTCTATGCGTGATAAAGACAGTCAGTCCTGAAGTGGCAAATCTCTCCAAGAAATGGCGCTACTTGACCAAGCAGCTGTTTGTCAGTAAACAAAATGACTCAGATTGACCCATAACAAGCCTGGAACAAGCCTCTCTGCAGTATCCAGTGTATTTAAGCTGAATGTGGATCTGCTGCTGTCACTGGTCTTTTGGACAGCCTGTGCTCTGAGATTTTATTGGTTAATAAGTCTGGAGACGCCACCTGAAGTTCAGGTTATGGGATGAGGCTATTATATGCTGTATGTTACTTGCAAAAAGAACTTAGAAGCAAATTTACGAAGAGAAATGTGCTGCTTTTTAAATATGAGACTCATGGTTTACAAAGAAGAACATTGGCCTGTGTCCTCGGTCTTGAGGCCAATGACACATTTATGATGCAACAAATGTTTTAGTTCTTTATATTACTTTTTACATTTTGTTATTTTATCATTATTTTATGCTATGACATTTATTATGCAACTTTTATAGGGCTGTTTATTGTTACTTTTATTGTGTGTAGAGTGTGTGTGTGTGTGGGTGGGTGTGTATGTGTGTGTGTGTGGGTGGGTGGGTGTGTATGTGTCTGTGTGTGTGGGCAGTGTGAGTGTGGGTGCTGCCATAGACTGTTGTCTTGAGTTATAGATGAATGATGGATGGATGTGTGGGTGCGTGGATGGATGGGTGGGTGGATGGTTGGATGGATGGATGGGTGGGTGGATGGTTGGATGGATGGATGGATGGATGGATGACTCCGTGGAGGTTTTTGTTTATAAGCTTAATTAATTTAGTGCTTTTCAAAGTTATTTTTCTGGAATATTATGCATAAAGCATGAGAGCAAAAGCAAAATTAGTGTCCATGCATCCTATTAAATGCAAACCTCTTCCTAACAGTTTATATATTCACAAGTTAATACATTTCTAAAATTAATTATTCAATATTTGGAAAGGCAAGAATTTTATTACCCTCCCTTTCTTATGCCCATTTATCCTTTTCCAGAATAATAATACGAGCTTTAAATTAATAGATTCTATAAACAGAAAAAAACAACTGGAAAAAAATGAATTCTTTTATCCTGTTCCCCCAAAACTGCAAACTCCTGGAAAATGAACCATTCTATTCCAATTTAATGGGTAGTTATATTTTTTCAAGACAAGCTCTTAAAAAGGTAAGGGAGATAGAGCATTATGTTCAAAAGAGCCTGGTAAATTTAATTCAAACAAACACGATACAAGTGAGCTAATGTGAACTTGGACACTTATTTGTGCATGTAAATAAGAAAAGCATGCCAAAGAAGACACTGACCTCAGCACTTTGCTGCTTATTCAATAAACAGGAATAAACATCAGTGCGTGCTTTTGAAGAAGCCAATTGGACCGTGGAGACTTTGGCTTGGTCTGACGGTCAAGGGGGAGCTCATTAATGTAAAAAATTTATGAAGAAACACATTTTGTTTTCATACCTTAAAAATACATATTTGTTTTCTATGGAAATGGAAGACAAGCAATCACCAGTGTAAAGGGTGATGGTCACCTTCAAATGCTGCTTAGCATCTGGGTTTTCATATTAAATTTGCAAATTAGTAGATGAAATTAAAGTGTAAATATAAAATTTCAATGCATGTTCAGGAAAAAGTTCAGGGAAGTTCCCTGAGTTCAGGGAAGGCGTATCAGCTACACGATTCCACCAGCTCTGGTCATTTTTAGCTAGTGCAGGAACCAAAGGGCTTGCTGGTCTACAGCTCCGGCATTCAGCAGCTCCATGGCAGTTTCTCAATAAGGCAAAGTGTGCACTAGTGCTTTTACAGTTTAACTACCCACTCCGTTTTCCACCCCTGGGTGCACAGACTTTGTTCGTCTTACTCGCTTGATTAAATCAATCATTTTGCTTGTAATACACCGGTTTATCAGACATTTCAGGTGTGGGTCAGACTCCCCTGCCCCTTGAAAAGAGGAGTAATGTCTTAGTTCCTGTATTTATGTTGTGTAAAGCAACTAAAATAGTAAATAAAATCCAAAGAATAAGATGCAGGGCAAAAGCGTTCAGCTTAAGCATAATGAGGGACGTGCAGAGTGGAGAAATGGAGATAGGTGGGTGGGATTAGCTGTGTTCTATCAATCATGTGTGTGGGTCTGACCAAAGGAGAAGAAGCAGCAAAGTGAGCCGCTGGAATCGTAACTTAGACCAGTGTGTGACTGACGCTCCGCAAGCTTTTATAAAAACCAGAAACACATTCAGTCGGATATTTTATATTAAATGACGGCTTCTTGCCACTGTTCCTGCCAACTCCCCTGTTTATGCACTTACAGCTTGGTCTCAAGCCTCCCCCAGGTATTCGCTGAGGGATTCGCTTAAGAGAGAAACATTCATTTCTCTCTATAGGTGGCAGCAGTAAGCTATGGGAACCACCATCAAGCAACTGTCAGCCGAAGTGAAGGCTGATTAGTTTATATAGACATAATAGCATTGGTTTGGTTTAATAGACTAGACTTCATGAGGAATTAATCTGATGAAATGTGATGCATCAGGATCTGTATTTCCCCAGCATTTTATATTATGACTTACTGTTATTTAAGCACTTGTATCTTTTTGAGTTGGTTTCCAATGTGTAACCTGGGTTAAGCTGCTGTCTATGACTAAACGCTAAGAATAAAATGAGCTTACTGAACAATTAGACGAGGAGACGAGGCTGGGATAGTACTGGATGATAAGGTGAGAGGTTTATGTAAGGCGGGCCAGGGAGGGAGGGAGGGAGGGAGGGGAGAAGGGTGAAGACTTGGAAGGGCATGCAGTCTCATAAAGGGCTTTAACCTTAAGCACCAGGCCTCATCACTGCCACTTCCAAATAATCATGACATACTACAAAAACAGATGAACCGCAGACTGACAAGTGGCAAAAAATGTATAATGTTTAGAGATATCACCAAGAAATCAAATAATGTCTTTTATAATTTAATACTGAGGGCTGATTTGATCAAATTAGCTCCACTGGTTGGAGAGAGCCTATAAGAATGTTCTGGATCTTAGTGAACAGATAGCCTGCTCAATACGCTTTCCAGCTGATGCCCTCTAGGAGGTGCTACAGGTCCCTGTCAACCCAAATAAAGAAAACAGTTTTTTTTTCACTGCAATAAGGACTTCTCTCTAACTCTAAGGTTAAATTGACACTTAAATCTCCTTTGTCAATCTTGTAAATATTACCTGTGAATATGGTTTGTGAATATCTGTGAACATTGTCTGTTGTGCTAGTCATTGTTTTCAATGGCTAATGTCATGCTGAGTGTCTAATGTAATGGTGGTATCTGCCTGTGTTTAATGTGAAGGACACTGCTGAATCGAGCATACCTACCATGCTGTTCCGACCCCGGTTGTGTGGTCATTAAAATGATTCTGATTAAAAACGATTCTGATAATCCAGTTACTGAAGTCATTTGCCCAATTTTACAGGTTTAAACCATACAGCCTCTTTTTTCCTTTTTGACTTTTCTGGGGAAGGAGTGCAGGTCATTAGAGGAGCTAGGTAACATAAATCATTGAAAAGGGCGAGCTGAACTTTCCTTTTCAACTCTCTGATGAAAGGTGGGTCTTAATGGCCTTCACACAGGAACGTGCTTGTCTGTAAGGTTTAGCATTCATACCTCGTCTGGGGATGCACAGTACACATATGAGACAAGCCAAAGCTAATGTCAGCCTAGCATAGGCAATGAACTTGGGAAGATGTTCACCAACGAGACATACACATATGCTGGATCCGGGGTTACTAACTCAGACCAGGTATAATAAACATGAATGATGTCAAAGTCCTCATACGGTACAGCCTTCTCGTGTTGCCATGTGAACGTGTAGCGTTACACCCCGGCATTCATTATTCCTCTGCATGAATTCTACCCTTGTGGTGCTACAAACAAGACATGGCATGTTCCCATGCTCCAGAAGCCATATTACAGTTCAGTGTCGTAGAAGAAGTCTGAAAAACCTGAGGAGCAATCTTTAGGCATGTCTTTTAAATCGAGCCCTTAAGCTTCAGCTTTACATCCAAAGCTCAGGCCCCTGAGGTCAACAGATAATACGCAGCATTTAATAATGTTCTTATGATCATTATTTGCAATTAGCAGCTATACTAGATGGGGATGTAATATTTTCCACTGCTTCAGTTTTTCAGACCTTGTGGTGTCCTTCACGAAACCGAGCTGCTAAGAGTATTAGCTAAAGCTACTGGAGTAATGGAGTACTTTTCACTAATAATGTACATTTAACTATAAGGCATAAAGAGGCCGTACTACAGTCAAATCATAAGCGAAGGGAGCCGGGTTCTGATCTGCTTGACAAAGCGCCGCCTGGCTGAGGCGTGTTCGTGGGCACGCCGTTCATGCGACGTGCTGCATTTGGCACGGCTGCCGCTTTTGTGCTGAGGGCTGTCATGTGGGCGGTCTAAATGTAGGAGAGTGAGCGGGTACAGCAGGCAGATGGTTAACAAGGTCGGATTGCTGCTAAAGGCACAATTAGTCTGATGGAAAAAGAATAATAATAATAATAATAATAATAATAATAATGCTTAAGGCCGGAGATCCTGAGCAATCGGAGGATGAGATGAAGGTGAAGATGCAAGAATAGTAAATCGAAAATCCAGGTCATTTTAAATAAGGGTAACTACTAAAACCATTTTAATATACTGCGTAAGAGTGACAGTTTACATTGATCAGGCATGTTTCTGTGGCCAACTACACTGATCATGCTGTGTATATAATCTCCAAGCGGGACACACTCTTCTCATCATAGAGGCTAATGTTAGGCTTAGTCTCTGTTGCTCAGTAGTGCATTGGCATTCTCATACATTCGCATTAAATCAGAGTCCCGTCTCCTTCCTTACTTATTTTTATTCACACTCGGTAATCCTTCTGAGCAGCACATTCCTCTCAAAAGGGGGGAAGAAAATAAATCCATTTTGCGCCTCGACATTCCTGTGGCGAGACCATTCAGACGTCGGAGATTAGATCGACAGAAGATGAAAAGCGCGAATGGCAGAGAACAGACACCTGAATGGTGTTGGCAGGATGCTAACTACGGGGTGGCATCTCCGGAAATTTTGGCTACACCGTGCCGTAAATGAGGGCACCCATTTGCATGGCCGCTGTTCCAGAAGATTCCATTGTTTGCTCGGCAACCTGTCGATTTATCAAATAACCCAATGACCTCTCAGAGCTTTCAAAAGCATGAATCGAATTTTAACAATTGGCTTCCGCCCGTGGAGTCTATAAAATCAATGGCAACACTGAAACTGTTCATGAGACTGGGAAGAGAGTGGAGGATTAGGATAACTTTGAGGCATCATCAGGCTTAGTCAGCACACCCAAGTGGGAAGACGGTAAACAGCGTGTGGGCAGCTGCTGTTAGCCTCCGCTTTCAGAACTGCCCACCATTTTGGATCTGCTTTCAGGCACATCGGCCGTAACGAAAGCGTCGAAAATGTTGTTAGTGTGAAGTTCGCACAATCGCTTCCACACAGCCAGCAGTCAGAAACAGCCACTTCCTGAATTTTCCACGGCGCTGCCAGGATGGCTCAAGTGCCGTAATTGTATATCTTGCGCTTCATATGAGTTGGATGTCCATGGAGTAAACAAGCTGGATATAGAGCCAGTCCTTCGTGATTCTAACCAGCTGTCTCTGCGTACGTCGCGTAGGCTGGTAGTGATGTCGTCCCATTTTCACCACATCAGTCAAAAACCTCTTGGTGTCACCCGAAAAGCCTTCCACCTTAGCTTGGTGACACACTTGGATGTCACACCCTGTGCCATTCTTTTTTGGTTACTGCCTCTCCAAAAATCTCAGAGAAGCTCCGCAAAGGGCTCACACATTCAGCCACTGCTTCCCATCTCTGCTTTATATCATTTTCATTCGGAGGGGAAAAAAAAACAAGCTGTTCTCAGCAGAGGGAAATTTCCCACACTGTCCCCTTCTGTTTACAAGCTGATAACTGGGAAGATCCCTACCCAGCAGCCCACGGACCAGCAAACACCTAAGTGCTCCACATGAGAGACGATACGGCGGAGGAGCGCTGTACTGGGTAAGCGGTACAGAAAATAGATGGATAGACTCATTTAAAAATAGTTCCAGCAAAGGAGAATGATGTTAAAACCCAACACTTTGCACAACTCATTTCCCATCAGTTGATTGGGTAATTTGTGCCATATGTGATTAATAGTATTAGTTGGTATGTCGTATGTTATATCTAATTTGTATAACTAAATACAATGCACTGACATTGTACATTTTACTGAGCGCGTTCCCATTTTTGGCCTATGAGCTCTGCTGCGATGTACTATAAAAATGGCTAACACGTTTCTTCGTAAAAGCAATATGGCCCCCTCAAGCTCACACACGGTCTTTGTTGCTGTCTTCTGCCTTCTGAGTAAAATTGCTGACCTGAGTAAAGGACGGCTGTCTCCACAAACAGCCATGTCCCCTATGTTCCCACAACACATTCATCACTCAAACTTAACAGATGCTATAGCCTCCAACTCCTTCATTTAACCGTCCTTATAAAAACTTCAACCGGGGCAAGCTGTTATTTCAGAGTTCTGCGCAGATCAATTTTTATGAAGACAGACCTGCTCTTTTTCTTTCCCCCCCATCCCCCCCCCAAGGCACTACTTTTATTTTGTGACGATGGATGAGAATCTGACACGTAGGCAAGATGCCGGGGAAATGCAAAACATCCACAAGCAGCCGTTTAGTCCGGGTTAAGTCAGACTGCAGTGTTTGCCTACAGCTGGGGTAGCTTCAAACCGCTGAGCTGCTTTTGAACACACGGCAATGCCGAGCTTATTTAACAATATCAGAAGCAAAACATCCATTGGGCTTTGGAAGGGGTGGGAGGACGGAGGATCTACCCAGTCGAGAAGTTTGACTCCAGCAATAAAAAAGTAACATCAACTATCTTACAGGGGCCTGTTTCACAAAGCAGGGTTACTTGCTTAGCCAGGTAACTTGCCAGATTTAAGGTAGTCTGGGATAAAT
>JAODJU010000036.1:13601751-13616270 GCA_026776725.1 Gnathonemus echidnorhynchus
ATAAGGTCTATTTAGCCCAGACTACCTTAAATCTGGCAAGTTATCTGGCTAAGCAAGTAACCCTGCTTTGTGAAACAGGCCCCAGGTTCGATTGCTACTGCTGGCTCTGTGTATGTGGAATTTGCATGTTCTTCCCATGTCTACCTGCATACCTCCTGCAGTCTGAAGTCACATTGTTCGGTGGTGTATTGTTTGGTGCCTCGTGGTGTATAATTGTGTGTTTGTGTCCTGCGATGGACTGGCTTCCTATCCTGCATATTCCCAGCCGTGTGCCCTCTGCTTAATGAGATTCAGGCTCACCGGGGCCCTGTGTGAAGAAACGGCACACAAGATGGATGCATTAAATGAGTAAAAGCTGCCTCAGGTGAGGTAGACGCCGATGTTAAAAAGTGCACTGATAAAAGAGCTCAGCAAGAAGCAGAGCCGAAGCCAGAACTTGGAGCTTCTCGATAATAGCTACCAGTTTAACTGCACCAAAAGCAGAGAGAGACCTTACTATCTATGCCTGTTTAGATACAATAGGCTCTGCATTGCCATTAATAGGCTCAAGGTGACTGAAGATACAAAATAAATGACATCATACAAAAAATGAAAAAAGTGAATAAATTTTAAACAGAAAGTTATGCTTAGAAACCCAATGAGAAATTGGGTAAACCAGTGCAACACTGCCAGTGCCTGTTACTGCCACCCACCACTTTAAAGGCCTCATTTACTGCATTCCTAGCTGCAGGCACTGTACTATTATACTCGTGTGGGATCATTTGCATAAAGAGTTTAATTCGAAGGATCTTAATATATGTCCTGTAAAGCGGCTTTCGAGACACGGACGCACAAAAAGAATTAAGCTGAAGAAAATGGTTTGTTACCAGTAAACTGGTATTTATTTGTTCAGTACTTTAATTCCATACAGGCGAAAATTGCTTCAACCTGACTTTCAGACCCTTTAAATACTTCAGGAACACATTCACGTGAGGGATTCCACTCCAGCTTGCTACAAGAAGCATGATTCCTGCATGTTCCGGAGACTCCATGTGCATACAGAACTGACTGACAGTTGTATCAAAATGAATAAATACAGAAATAAAACAGCCCACATGAAAACATTTCGGTGCTGCACGTTGAAGTCTTCCCTCCAGATTACGTTATTTTGAATTTTTATTTACCTCTTTTTCCCAGTACGATAAGATATAGCCAATACAAACAGTTAGCTGGTAAAAAGACACAGAATCCGACATAATAGGCATTCAAGACGCATTATAAATACCTAATAAACTGAATAAATACCTAATATACTTGGAGTTTTTCATTATAAGCTATGACCTATCCAGCTATAACGGCTATATAAAGCTTCCTGAATGCTTAATAGTTCGTTATAACATCTGTAAAAGACAGTATGACCAGTAATGAGCTCTTTCTTAAATAAATCATTTTGAGGATGTATTCACTCTTTACAAAGTGTCATTTTCTATTTTATCTAGAGTCAGAAATTGTTACACAATGATGATCCATGTTGCTATAGTTCAAGTAAGTTGGTATTCATATGACCGTTTTAGTTTATATGATGTGGACTATGGAATTGAAAAAGTAAAACTAATACGTGCACACATCACTTAAAAGCAGATTTTTAAAAATCCAGTCTATATGTTAATTGATGTATTGAATGTAGCTGTATCTATAATATTGAGCTACTGTCTGAGTAAAGTCAACTTGGTTCTGTGAAATTTATGCTGGCCAGCGTATTAAAGGAAACAGGATTAAAAGATCATATATTGACGTCATGGAATTTTATGTGGAGAATTCAGTGTTTATCCATGGTTGTGGAAGCAGATCCATTTAGCAATTTAAATAAAACAATATTATTACAGTGCTTTTCAAAATGCAGATAATATAAATTTTGAGTAAAATATAAGATAATGAAGTAAAAATTCAAGTAATGGGAAAAAGAAAAGCTTTTATTAACAGTTTCATGGCTCCAGAAAGCAAGCAGATGGGAAGTGTTAAGCTACCAGTTTCAAATGTGTAAACATGTAAAACATATTCCTGAGACAAAAAAATAAATACTGCAAAAATGTGAGACTATAACGTGTCATAAATTTTGGCACCTACTGTATATATACACAAACACAAACTCGGCGTCTGGAATTGGGAACAAACCAAACTGCCTAAGCAGATAAAATTATCAACAGGCTGCGTTAAATAAAAACAAAATCTTTGTTTTTTTGCCAGGCTAACAGATGTGTTGCTGTTCTTATTGTTGTTGTTACTGTTACCTGATGATACTGATAAGAATAAATATGCTCAATTAATGCACCAGCATGGGATGTCATAAATAAATTAGCTACTGTATTAAATGAAGTTGTCAAAAAACGAATATAGAAGTAATCCTTCCTAGCTGTCTTGTGTTTAATGAGTTTAACCATGTTACATCAGATTGCATACTCCAGAAAACAAACATGTGCGGCCTATTCCTGCCCATAACTGGTCACTGTTATACATCAGGTGAGATTTTACAGGCAAGTGAATTTTCATTTTCAATACATGCTGTTTTACAGAGCAAGTAAATCTCCTTTCTATATATTGTTCTAGGTCAGTTTAGCTAGTCTTAAGAGTTGTAATCACCAAAGATGCATGGGCACATTCATTCAAATGCTATTCTTTCTCATAGATTGGAGCTATATTTTTTTTAACTGGTGCTGAAACTGCAAATGTACAACAAAATGCTTGTGGCTGCTTATCGATGAAATTCATCATGGGACAGCTGGAAACAAAAAACACACAAAAGTAATGTTTGCTTGTTGTCTGTTCTGCACCCTTTTCTCAAACCTCCTCTGCCCTGCGTCTTTAGACGATTAAATTTTAAAGTCAATTGTTCAACAGTCCTTGTTTCTTTCAAAAATGCAAAAACCACACACATATAAAGAGTAAAATGATCGTGTATAAACTTAAATTACAGTTTGATATTTTATAAAAAGTAGAACACCAACATTATGAGATAAAAAGATTTTTGACTGAACATATGGATGTTCTATCTGTAATCCTGACAGGGGAAGATTAGTGACTGACTTCAGTAGAACCCAGTGCTGAACATGTCATTCACACTGTTGGGTATAGACTCAAAGGCTATCTCGGTATTTCTCAGGGTAACTGTGTGACTGCCAGTGATTTATATCCTGCAATGAGGCAAACCTTCAGGCTCCTCAGCAGAAAAAAAAAATCTACAACCTCAAACACTGTGCACTTTCTTGTGAGGTAAACAAATTGAAAAAACGTGTTTTGCTGTGTTTTACAATATAGGAGCATTATAGACAATGCCCCTGTGTTTCTGCTGTCTGCAATAATTACAGTCTTATATAGAAAAAAGTCACATTTGCGGGCTTTTATTAAAAACAAGAAAAAAGACATTGTTATTAACCAAAGCTAGTCAACAACATTATGTGCATACTCAGTACTCTCTCTCTCTCTGCATCCCCTACAGATACACATTCCCTTAATGTACTTTAACTCCTTAAATACTAACGCCTCAAAGTATCATATTCTGCTACATTACAGTCATCTACAACACTGAAACGGCAGAGCGCACCAACTGTAAATCATGGTCAGATGAGGCGTGACAAAGTTTGCCCTCACCATTAAGTACTGCTGGGCTTAATTATTTAATGTGTGTTTAAAATGCACATCTATAAAGCCAACCCATAATAAAACAATAAAGTAAATGCATCGGGTATCTGGGATGAAGCAGAGTGAATTTCAGTAGGCATTCCAGGGCAGCTCCTTTCTTTATTCATTTACTTTTTTAACTTATTAGTTAACTGATGTTTAAAACGGCCTCAAGGCTTTTTCTGTGGGCTGGCAGCTATTTCTCTGCTGGTGATTAAATAAACTCATAGTCACAAATTGGATTTTATTTAGATTTTGTTTTAATTCAGCTTGATTTCCTTCTTCCCTAACAACGGATCACAAAAAGTTAGTAACAATCCTACAAATGAAGGCTCCATGCCTGTGAGATAAACGAGAGCCGATAAGTGCTTACAGAAAATGGATGGATGGATGGATTAAAAAAAAATAAATAAATAATAATAATAATAGAAGATCTGCAACCCTCACCAGGAGAAGTAAACTAAAACTAGTGAATAAAAATAGTTTAAAAAGCAACATAAATTGTATATGTAATAATACTTTTTGTATGATTGTTTGCACTGCCCTGTATCACGCCAAGTGCTTATGTAGCTAAGGCTAATGCTATCCCCTCAATGAATAAGAAGAGACAAATACGTCCCCACAGTGGCGCCATTATACACGAACAAATGTGATGCAAGTGTATGTAAAGTGACAGGAAGGGCTGCCATAACAGGCATTATGGGCTGGAACGCAGCAGAGGCCAAGGAAGCCTGTTAGCCAGAGACAACTTGCTACCTTTAACTTGTACAACTGGTCTCCCAAGTCAGTCATCTGTCCGAATGGCGTCATACTGCCCCCAGCATATCATCCCGTACACGTCTGGTTTCAATTTGCCCGCTAGAATGCTGATGTTTGTCATAGTCTAGCCAATATGATCTGTTTGAGTATGAACAATGCCCCCACCCCAAAAAAGAGAGAGAGAGAGATTTATGATTTATGATTTACAGAGTACAGTATTTTTCAATATATAAATTGGCTAATATACAAATTTCAAAGTATGAGGGTTTCCAAAGTCTAACAACAATTTCACTAATAACTACATATAGCAAAGGTAATGCATGGTGTTATCAACTAGGGAGAAACTCTTCTAGTTTGCTGAACAATTTCATTGACTAAATAAATTAACTTATAATTCACTTAATTTCTACATCTGGACAGATATATCAGGTAAGGCCGGAGTCCAATTATGAAATATAACATCAATGTGTGTTTTAAAAGCCAAAACAGTGTAACTTTTTTACAATTGTACAATTTGTGCTTTTTCATTTAAAATTGAAACATCGCTTTGTTTTTCCTTATATATCAGACAATAAGCATGAAAGTTCCCCCTGAAAAGTCTGCGAGCAGAGGTCCCAAGATGTGCTTTTATTCTTTATCTATAGGGCAGGAGATATTTACACAAATATCTATTGATTGTTATGTCCATCTTTTTTTGTACAAGTTTAAATTTAGACAGATACTGGATTAGGAACTTAATTTTACAATAAATCCCTTCACTGATTTGAAATATATTTTTTAAAAAAGCACACACACATATTCCATTTACGTCCAGTAGCATTTTTTTGTCAAAATGAATTTGACTCTGTTTACATCAAGAACAACTATACAGTTAACATGTTTGGGTTTTTTTTTTTCACTTTCTCTCTCTCTGTTTAAAGCTAAACTCATTTGCGTGTCTGAGGTTTTCTGAACTAAGTGTCCACATTGCTCAGAAATGCCAGACCTCCAGATGAAAAGTACCAGCAGATTATACATATCAGTGGGGTTTTGGCACATCTTCTTCACCTCTAGAAACACCTGTTAATCCCTAATAAGAATCGTTTTTGTAGTCACTGACTTCAGATGGGCGTCCTTAAATTTAGGCACTATGAAAAAACAACATATCAGGGAGGAAGGGTTAGGGACTCTGGTGGTGAGGGGATGTGAGTACAAAAAGTTGGCATCGTAATTAGGTGCGTACTTTAAAAAAGTAGCTATTTGAAGAATTATGAGTTGATCTGCAAATTGACTGAGAAGGATAGGAGAAGGAATGAAGGGGAGGTTAGGACCAGAGCAATGCTGGCGTTGAGTTCCTAAGACCTGCCCAACGGCTGTCTGACGAGCTCTCGCAGAATTAGATGAAGTACTCCTTCTTCTCCGCAGCATGGGCCTGGTTCCCCTCCGCATTGATGATGGCCGTGTCTGCATCGGGAGCGTCCTCTGCCCCCTTGGCCTCGTGCGTTAGATACGTCCCTGCATACGTCCGCCGACACAGTGGAGACAGAACAGAGGAATTACCGCACCATCGCCTTGACAACGTGCACGCTACGAAACGAAAGAAGGCAGCCGATTCTCGGCAGTACGACTTTTACGTTTTAAGGCTGGCATTTACTGTTTCTGTGTAGCAGGTGTTTCTGCATGAAGCGGGTAACAAAGTTAACCATTATTCTAAAGAGAAACTCAGATTTGCCACTATGGAGCCTCAGATTGGCACTGTGGTCACTCTTATTAGCAGGATCATGACCAGGGCTGTAAAATGTGCATGTTCGCCTCATGTTAGCATGGCGTTAGCATGTTAGCATGGCTTTTCTCAGGAACCCCCATTACTGCAACAGCCCAGACATCTAAAACCCCCAGGGTCAAGTTCAGCAGTGGGTTGCACCAGCTGTTTGATCTTAGTGAACAATAGACGTAAACTGCCGCTACGTTCGAGTTCACATACCACTAAAAAATAATCGGTTGCACCACACAAATAGTTTCAACATAGCACTTACTTATAATATAAAAAATTTACACTACCTTAACATTATTTGTACAGTAAGTTCCATTGTAACAAAAAAGAATGTTTAAAGGTAGTGAAAATGGGACAGATATAAATAACCTAACAAACTTTTTGTTTTTAACATATAATAGTATAACATAATCAGAGATAATTGTAATAATTCATTACCTTGTCTGCTGATTTAGGATAAAACAAGGTCACTGACTCGATATATCAACCTTAGTCTAGTCAGCAAACGTTAGTTATTTGTTTCGCATTAACCCTGTTTGTACTCCTTAAGCTCGAGCCTCTCATGTACCACAATGAATGTCAAGCCCCTACAACAACTGTCTAACTGTATCACAAATTTAATAAACATACTAGTGACATAACAGAGCTTAGCTGTAATGTATGTAAACTGCGGATTAACTGCAAAGTTTAAACATGGTGGTGTGAAATAGATTTATTGCTGCAGTCACTTCTTAAACTTAAAATCTTTTCTCACAAGAGAGAATCCCCCACTTATGTGTAGGACACAGGGGGAATTTTAAATTTTCTGTGAGAATGCAATAACAAAAATGCAGAAATGCAATAGCATGACAGCCATGGAATCCATATACCCTCCTTCTCAAGACATGCTGTTCACGCATCTAATTACGACATTTCTTTTTCTGTTTTCATTTTATGATCTTGAGAAAACAACTTTGGCAATGTTGAGATCACAAGAAAAATAAGTCATGATCTCGACATAAGACAGAAAAAGACAATGATGTGCGTCCTCTAAGGACATCCGTCCAATGCAGAGTTGCAGTGAAAAGATACAGACAAAGCAGTTTGTGTGTTCATGTAAATGGATACGTTAAGTTCCTTGCTTTGAGTTTTCTTTCAGTTCTTTAAGTAATAAATGAAAGACAAAGTTACGGCTTTCTTTTTTCTTCTTTGCTCATCCAAAAAATGATCCGACTCGTGACTCAAATACCGTGATATGAGCCAAACCGTGAGTTTTGCGATCGGTTGCGCCCCTAATCCATACCCAACATGCTACCTCGTAAACACACTTCTTACATCGCACCACACAGGCCACATTACAAATTTCATTACAGATGTGTTTTAAATGGTACTCACAAATACAGACAAAACAAATCAGTAGCTGTGTATAACTCCACAAACACGTGGAACAGCGAGTTGTTTTAAGTTTGCACATGCACATGAAATTGATTAGTTGCGACAATATTTTTATTTAGTAGCTACTAACTATGATGTAACTTAAGTAGCAGTGGTGCAACCGACAAAGAACCAGCACTAGTTTCAGAGTAGCTAGTTTCAACGTACGATTTAAGGTACACTTTACACCCAACCTTACAATTGAACTTGTGCAAAGCTGGTGCAGCCCACTGCAGGACAGTAATCACACACTAATTATGAACTGTTGACAGGGCTTAGACTAGAGCAGGGCTCTTCAAATCTGGACCTCAATTCAAAATCCAGGCCTTGTTTTCAGTTCTCCCAGGCAGTTAGTTTAATAATTACTGATTCTGATTGGCCACAGAGGCTTCACATCTGGTTCACAGGTAAAGGAAGGCTGGGAAATCAGCAGCACCCGGACCTTGTGGACTGTGATTTGAATAGCCCTGGACCAGACAGTCTTCTTGAAAATGTATATAGCCAGTCATCAAAGAGATAGGATTTCTGTGGAGCATGAAGTGAATGTCATACCTTTATGCCGAGCGAGATATCGTCCTAATACAATTATCAAACATAAAGTGATGAAGACAACGACCGCAACCACCCCTCCAATAAGCGCGTGGTCTGGACCTTTCTGTTGCAAGGCATTGGGATCTGGAGGAACCAAAAAAAATGGGGAGAGAAAGAGAAAGAAATGAGAGGTACAGGAGTACATTATATGCTAATCGACCGAGAAGCAGTTTCTTCAGATTATGCTTCACGAAATCCATGTTGATTCTTATTTCCTTCGGTGTGATAATTAAAAATCAAAGCAGCAGCGATGAGGCAAAGAACAAGGCATAGAAAATAGTTAGTTACAGAGAGATGTAGCCAGAACATCCAGCGAGGCCTGCTGAATTATTGAGATGTTCCCTACAGTAACTACATGTTACATACTTAGAAAATACAGTAGAAAGATAAACCAAACACAAAAACCTGATACCACAGAAAACTAATCCTTTAAATAGATATATTTGAATATACTTAGCCCCTAGAAGTTTCGGAGCTAGCGATGGTCGATAGCAACATGATGTTCAGTCATTTTTTGGGGGTGAATCTTCTGCATGGACTGCATCTACTCCTGTTTGAAACCTGGATTCATTGTTATCAGTAGTCTTTGGTGCAAACAGCCATATTTTTGCCTCTTTGGTGCCTTTCGTTCCTTTGTAAAACATCCAAGACGCAAGATTTTCAAGTCATGTTCTTTCCTGGTGGCACAGATCCAAACAGAGAGGTGCAAAGACCTGATAACAGGACGTCAGTGAGATGCCTTCCTGCAGGTTCAATGTCAAATGTAGGCAGGAACAAAACTTTGAGGCTGTCCATTAAATCCAATTCAAATTACCCAACTGTAACTCCTAGTTATTACCAAAAACAAGAACAGCTAAGATAAAGTATTGCTAAGCTAATTTACAACCAAAGGATTATATTTTAGTCACATGGAACAAAGTTTCTGCAATAATCGACATATGAAACTTCAAAGACCTTCAACGTACGAACGGCTTAAAATGTAATTTGCATGACATTCTTCACCTTATTTTACTGTTTGTAAAATAACCTGACACCTTATTCTGAGTAAACAAAAAAACAAGCATATTCTCCTCCACCTTCCAGTTATCTCTTTAACATATTAAAAGAAAGAATATCTCACAACAGACAGGAATACAATGCTAACTGAAATGATAGCAGGGTACTGAGGTTAGTGTTTTAACTGTTTTAAGTATTAAGCCTTAAAACTTTTAAGACAGCATTACATTTGTTTTTTTAAATGTAAGCAAGCGGCAGGAAAAGAAAGATAAATACATTTATTACAAATAAGCTGGTTCCTGTATAAGAATTACATTACTGTTGCACGTATTGCTTGCATTTATTAATGTAAAACTTTATTGACAAGACGGCAGCTAGGTTGTGACATGAGTGACATCACCGGCACTTCAGATACAAACACACATGAAGCTCAGTTTGACGTCCCATGTACAAAAGTAAGTTCAGGGCTAAGTATAGAAACACAAATGCGCATAAAATCCTTGCATAGTCATTGTCTTTTGTCCTCTTAAGCCCATATTTTAACAAGGTTATTATGAAAATGCTCTTAGGCAAAATGCATCACTACTATAATTTAAAACCAAAAACAACCAATAACTGGAAATCAACTACACTGGCTCAAAAGATTAATATGAGTAATACAAGCCATTTCCATTCTCTCAAGTGTCTCCTCCCTTCCTTGGAAAGATGGCATTTTAATGTATTAACACTTCTTAGGGTTTATTGACGTGCAATGGACTGCTTCTGAACCAGAACAAAATGTTTTATTAAAAATGAAAGGCATTCGCATCTTTGCACTTTAATTTTAGAATATGTGTGAGGAGAATTTATACCCACTCTAATTTATCTTAACATTGTTATCTTCCTCAGTGGAACAGTTTTTCTAAAAATATTACAAAGGGGTTGTGTCTACCTATTATTGACTAAGGTGTACTGTATATGAAAATGAAAGGCGTTAGAGCGCTTTCTTGTTCTTTATAAAGTAGCACATTACTTTATATTGTCTCTACTTTTTCTGCTATTGGCCTGATCTGCAGCTATGCAGAGATATGTGCTTTTAGTCCTGATATCTCAGGAAATTGTAATGCTTTATAGGGAGTTGTTTCACTACTCTGTGCCAAAAAACTTACATAGCTATTCTGCTACCTGTAACTGACGGAAGAAATAATCCATAAAATCAGAAAGAAGCGACCGAAGGTATCAGTTTCGACTCAGTCCATTCGCTGGTATAGAGTAGTGCTACAGCCCTGTGTAAATGGCCTCTGATTGATGGAAAATGGCTGGCTCTCGTGTACAAAGAGCAGGATAATAATGAGTGATCACAGGAACTTTTCACCAACTGAGTGAGCTTGTGGCTGCATAATGTTGACACTTATACCCCTGAATTTCTCCAAATCATTTAAGTACAAAGGCCCTGGTTTCTTCTCTAATCAAGATCCCTTGTGTTGTTCCCTGCTGTCCACTCCGAGGCTCCAAATAGCAACGGAATTTATAAAATACCAGTACAAGTAAGTGAAATGTTAGATTTCTTGTGTAATGCTCTTCTATGCATACTTGGGCTTCCACAAATCTTTATGCCAGATATCTATGCTTTT
The DNA here is from genome assembly GCA_026776725.1 of Gnathonemus echidnorhynchus. Classification (NCBI taxonomy): domain Eukaryota; kingdom Metazoa; phylum Chordata; class Actinopteri; order Osteoglossiformes; family Mormyridae; genus Gnathonemus; species Gnathonemus echidnorhynchus. The sequence continues at coordinate 13,612,534 of JAODJU010000036.1, forward strand.
CGCAGTACAAGTATACAGTATATGGATCAATGTCATACATCCATTACTTTAATGTAGCATACATATTTACAGTATATCAACATGCAGAGACACATAGCTGAGAAAGATTTTAAAAGATCTAGACATATATTTCAAAACTGCATTTACAAGCATGATGATATTAAAAGTAGCCAGTTAAACTACCTATTAGGTTAATGCAATGAGTATTGCAGTGATTAGGACCTCCGGTGTCTAAACTGGAGAAGATGTGGGGAACAACAGGCAGAGTGATGGTCCTGGTTGGGGTTTCGGTGATCTTTTGCCGTGATGAGTCATCGCCAGTCAAGAGTTAAAGTGTCAGGTAAGAGTTAATGAAACTTAGCTTGCCTTCATTAGCGTTCCTTCATTAGCTTGACTGTTTTCTTAGGGAGGATCAGTTGAAGAGACGAGAATGTTTCACGGAGGAGTGATAAGGAAAGGTGGGTAGAATTTATCTTTGCATTGTCACTGTGTACGGCTGAATTTATTAATGTATTTCGATTTTCTGGTCTTAATGGGGCTTTAACCACATTGTATATATACATTTTGTTCCATAAAATTCTTTTAATTAATCCCTGCTGCCACACGCCATACATGATCTGATGTCTTGCATCTGCAGCATCCTACTACTTTGTTTAAAAAAATGTTTTTTTTTTCTTCACGACTCTGTATATGTAGAAGGGCTGGTGTAGATAGTTCTGTTAGAACTTGGTGTTCCAGGAGCTTCTGGGCCTAAATTTAAATTGTCCGGTTGACAAGTAAAATGCCACGGTTGTCCTGTCCTCTGTACTTTCAGAGTAAATTTGCTTAAATGTTTTGGGGCTTGCTGTCTCACTTCTTTTACCTTGCATAGGAACCTGCACTTGGCGCAAGATAGTCATGATGCTGGAGATTAAATGCACCTCTCATATCTGTTTGCTCTCACCGTTTAAACCTGCTTCAGCTACAGAGGTTGCTAGTGCACGATTCTGTTATTACGCAGGATACAACCTCATTTGGTTCCCACAATACAGCTACATATTAGATAAAGAAATCACCCATTTGGCTGTATCCTTGGAAAATGGTGAGTGTAATTTATAAGTGGTTCTGCTGGAGAAAATCCAAAATAAATAAACCCATACTGTACGTGAATATGTATGTGAACTGCTGGTTGAGCTCCTGACAGTGCTTTGAAATACCCCCCCCCCCCCCCCCCCACACACACACACACATCCTACGCACTCCATCTGAGCATGAAAAGGACAATTATCTACATGATAACGATATACAATAAATGCAATTATGTTTTACTGAGGACATCAAAGACAAAAAACATATAATATGAACATTATTCCCAGTTTAACAATGTTCTCTTGAAGGGTTCAGTTACATAATACCAACAAGTGATTAGGATTTCGTTGACTTCTCTGGTGTCTTCTAGCAGTCACGTTTCCTTAGCAGTGCTCCAGAACTGAGGTGCTCTGGAGCTGTGCTGCAACTGAGCAGACTGGGAGGTTTAGAGATAATGGCTCAATTAAGACTTTTCCAGAGAGGTATTAAGATCCCCTTTGGTGTTGTCTTGTTGCATTACATATTCACCACCTTCATGGCCATGCAAACGGTTGCAGTCAAAAAAGTTTTAAAAGCAACGTGATGCAATATTGTGAATGCAAACTGGCCGAAACATTCACCGATCCATCTTCGATAAGCGCCGCAGGGTTAACCTGGAGCCTATCCAAAGGAACACGGGAGACAGAAGAGGCAGTGCCCCGGATAGGATGCCAACCCAAGAGCTAAACATGGTAGAGAAGAACAGGCCCTTTACCCGCCTGCAAAATGCACGGCATGATGACACTGAGAGGTTTGTCCGGTTACGGTCAAGGCACTTCAATAATCCATTACCCCAACCCACAGGCCAAATAAAACGTTCAGCAAGTTTGCTAATTAGGCGAGCAAAAGATAGTGTTCAAGACAAAGGGATACAATGCTTTCTCAGGGGTGTCTGAGTGGAGTGGCCAAAGACCAACAAATAAAATATGAACTTGAATAAAATCAAATGTAAATTTGTCAAATGTAACTTGCTGCGTTAATACTTGTAATACTATTATTATTATTATTATTATTATTATTGTTGTTGTTGTTGTTATATGTCCAGAATGCCTTCTGCCTAGAGCATTCTTCAAAATGACCCTGTACTGAATAAGTGGAAGTGGTTCATACATCAATAATCATCCATCTATCCATCCATCTATCCATCCATCCATTCATCCATCGCCACTTATCCAGTGCAGGGTTGCACTTCTTCTTCTTCTCTTTCTTCTTATATATATAAAATGCTATATGGTAGTTACTCTTCAAAGGTTTTCTCCCCATAGCATTTCATCCTACAGACCTGAATGAATAATGAATTCATTTGCATGCACTGGACACTTGAGACCGATTTAAAATGTTATTCGCAGAGGAATACGGTGCAGGTCAGGGTGATTTAATTAGGTTCCAAAACAAATTACTGCTTCTAATTGTTAAAAAATTGGGAGTCTGGTGGGATAATGAGGTCCCACGAAGGAGCTGAATTATTTAATAGAAAATAAACAGGACTTTGTGGTGCATATATATAGCTCTGATAATTACCAGAAGCATGTCAGACGGCCATAGCCGATAGCCAGTGAGGATGTTACGGCGTCCCAGAGAAAGGAAATGCGTCACCCGCTTGTGATGAGTCACACAGGGAAGGGAAAAAGGGGCCAAGTAACTTCTCCAAAAAAGTGTAAAGAGTGCATGTTCTGAAATCCGGGGATATAACCTGAGGCCCAGCTCCTCCCCCTGCACCCAAACCCTACAGCAACACTTCTATGATGACCCCCATTGTGACGCCTAAAGGTTTCCTCTCCGTAATTGAGTAAAAACATCTCTGCAGTCAGTTTTATTCCCCCTAATCCCTGTTTTGTTCGCCTTTCACAGGCAGGGGACGAAAGACTGCTTAACATCCCCTCGCAGCCTCTTCATGTTACCCTTCGTCAGCTAATTACAGCCTCTAATTACAGCCTTTTACTCTTCCCTCTTATTGATTAAGTCAGAATCAATACTAATTCCTACACTCCTTCACATTCAGGGGGAATCTCTCCAGAATAATATCTGTTGAGGACAACATTTAAAACTGATTGTTTATCAAACGCCGTATTACATAAATGATCGTGCCCAAAAGGTTCTCGATTCAAATCGTGCAATAGAAACTGCTGCTGATCCGTAGTACCATTCGTTTAGTCCGAATTACTTAAACATCCAGATTTATGAATATGAAAAACAGCATCATCTGAATCAATCTCCTGTGTGCAGCAAATGCTAATGTAATATCGTTTTCCCTGAGTGCTACCCTGTAGAATTAAAATGCTAACCATTAGCCAATATTAGCCATTATCCAACTAATGACAAAATCTTAAAAGACGGAAAGTATCCCCTATAACCCACATTCAGTCGTAGAAGTCACCATAACTGATGTGGGGGTCGACACTTCAAAACATTGACTCATATTACATTTGTTGGAAATCAGCGGGCTGGCTAATTACGCTGCGAATAAAGTAACACAGCAATTCATCCTTGATATTGGCAGGTCAAAGTTTTGATGGTGATGCTTAGCGGACTGGAGCAGTGTGGAGCAGCCCCACATCATGATTTTCCAGCTCAAATTGGCGAGCTTGGTTCAGAAGAATTTTGTAGCTGAAAAAAATGTTAGTAAAAAT
>JAODJU010000036.1:13616370-13639057 GCA_026776725.1 Gnathonemus echidnorhynchus
GGGGTCCAGTCGAGGAGGCGGGGCCAAGATGTATCCGGCGAATGAGGACAGAGGCGGGAGGTCCGGAGTGTCGGCAGAGCTCCTCCTAGAACTTACGGCACGTAACAAAACCCAGATAGGATTCAAACCCACTATCCTAGCGGTGCGAGTCAGCATGCCACCCTAAAATTACTCACTATGCTACATTAACTGTCTGTCAAGCATACAGCAGAGTATAAAATACCACATCATGTCTTAAAAGCTTTAGACTGACTCACTCTGATGCATCATGGAAATATTCTTTCCACTTATACTTCAACCCTATTAATTTCTACACAAGATGCTGGCTGTTTCACTGCCAAGTTCCTGTTTTTATGGAATAACTCAAGTGCCCATGTCTGGGATTCAATCAAGCCTACAGTCAAATCCGACCTATTTAGTTTCTCCTAAAGGTGGCAGTTGGAGTCTAGATACTGCCTACAGGGCAGATAGTGAGTCAGGCTGTTGGTTCGGCCATCCAGACGTTAAATGCACTTACATCCAATGGCATTCCCTGCTGTTCTGACCGCCTCTGGTCTCCCTCATGGTCGAGTCTATCTTCTAGCTTATATCTTTTTTTTATTATATATTACTTTTCTCGGCCTATTCCATAGCATACTTAGTCAGCTTATTACTTGAGGGTAACCAGAACTACTTACCAGAAAAACACTTTTCTGCTTTCCATTTTCCCTCCTGCTTGGGGCTATCTATCCATGACCTAATATATCATTGGTCGAGCCTGCTGTCCCTCATCCAAGAGCTAGATCACCTGACCATGGCTGGTCACCCAATCATGGTTGCCCAAGCCATTTTCATTCATTTATTACTGTATTACTGCTTTTATACACACATTTCCCGGACGTTTTTGGTTTTAGATTCCACCCAGAAAAAATGTAGCTGACCTGCTAAAACTTGCTTACATAAATGCAACAGACTAAATAAAGTTTTACCCGACAAGTGAGAGTAACATCGTAGACTCCAAATAAGACGCAAGGCCAAGGTCTCCTAAGGTTCCCACCATCCCTCTGGGCCTGATGGAGCTCAGACTCGCTATAGCATAAAGTATCTATGATTTAATAGTGCCCTCTGAATGGGTGGGGAGTAGGTGGAGAAGTGGGAGGCTTCTTTAGATGTGGTAGAGCAGTTCACGTGGGAAAGGACGAGTAGGTTCCTGTAGGCATGGAGTAGGTGAGGTTAGCATGAACCTATAGATTTCCATAAGCGTGTAGGAGAAGCGGCTGCGAGTGATGACGGGCAGGCCCTGTCAGTACACTGTGAGGGGACATGGACATGACACCAGACTAGTGAGCACACAGGAGATGGCTGTCATTCTGCGTGTACGGGTGAGCAAGGCATGACAGTCGATGGGTGGAAACGGCACAGCACTGACAAGCTGGGAATGCTGGGTATCCATCTCCGGATCTCCATGTTTTGTCAGCCTGACTGTGCGTGGTGCTGGCTTCTCCGACCCTGTAACCCGGTCTGCTCCATATCCGGGTGGAAACCATGGATTATTGAAGACGTTTATGCACATTTAATAGGGCAGCAGGTAGCATAATGGGGACGAACAAGGACTCGTAACCTCCAGGCTGCCAGCTGAAGGCGTCTGCTTCCAGTACTTAATCTGCATCGCCAGTGAATTTGCCAGTGAAATCCCTCGGTATGTCCAAATTTGGGGGGGGGGGGGGGTGCTTGAAATACAAAACCTCAGCTAGGTAGCTGACTTTTAATTTATCAGGAGAAAGACTCCACTGGACTTGCATCCTCCGCAATGCTTTGCATCCCCTGCTTCCAAGCTTATAGTTACCCTGCAGTGGATATTTGGTGTGGAAGATGAATAGATGGATGGATTAAAGACCCTGTAAAAAAAAAACCCCACCCAAAACTGCTTCTGCAAGGTTAAATCTCCGCTAATCTTCCATTTTCCAGGAGGACGCACAGAGCGAGGGCAGTCGTTTGCTGCCTGGCTGACTGCCCCGATGGCAGATGTCCCGCCATGTGAGTCCCTCCTGCATGAGTATCCGTCAGCCTAGGTAGCCCCGCCCGCCGCCATCAGCCATTAGCCAATCACGTGGCTTGCTGTGTCGATCGCCCGCCTCCTGCTCCTTGAGCTGCTGTGTCCATGGCAATAGACTCCCAGTGCAAGCCATTAATACTGCCCCCCTTGCCGAACACAACTCGTTTGGGTTCTGCTCCGGCGCACTGTAGATTAAGTTTTGCTTTGTTCGTCTTTCATCCCTCCCTATTTCTGTTAGAATAGATATCACAGACTCGAGTAACCATCCCACCTTCATTAACCTTTCTGTTAATTGCCTCCCTGCGATAAAAAAAAGACACAAGCTGCTGTAAAGGGCAAGGCAATAATTTTAGAAGCGATTCAGGCGCGATTATAGTAAAGCCTTGTATGATTTAAGTCTCTATGTTCTCTATCAGGTAATATAATTTTCTGGTTTGCTAATTTCCATATCATGCACCCAAATCTCAGAGTGGTTTGTAACATCCCCATGGAAACAGACCATCACCAAAATAACATGTTGGGAAGGGGGGGCATCCATGTTTGAACATATTCTCACTGTTGTTCCTGCACAGTGCACATCTGCAGTATTGATCGCAGCCAAACAGAGTTTTGGAAAGTATCTGATCGATGGATCTGTAGACCAACAAGTAATATTTTTATGGGTATGTAAACCAACATGCATCCATCCTGTTTCTACGGCAGGTGCGTAGTGGCTCTTTTTGATCTTAGTTTTGCTGGCAGGATCGCAACTGTACTCTACAGACCAACGAGCAAGCCGTAATTAACAGTGTAATTACGGATTCACCACCTCTCTACGCTGGTCCCATCTGGACGCAAGGCACAGTGATTTCCCAGGAATAAAGGATGGGGGGAGGGGGCGATCCACAGCACTCTGCCTTTTTGAGGCAGCAGGCTGGCAAACAGATGGAGAAATGGCTTAAGACCTTAAATAGTCACACAGACATCGCAGGTTCATGTCTCTGTTGAACGAGACACAACTCTACTGAATAGCGTGAGCGTCAATAGTGCCAAGCTGGCCCTGACATTCAAAGGACTGGTAGAGCCATGGTGGACAGCAGGAAGAGTATCAGCTAAAGTCTTTGCCACTAAATGGCTAATTGTTCTGCTAATTATCTGTTTAACTCTGAGATAAAACCTCAGCCTGCCTGTAAAGCTGACTGAACACAAATAGCCTATTATCCCTAGCTGGGCTTGGGCCCATATTACTACTGCCACTTCTACAAAGGATTCCCTCAGAAACTCGCTCGTTCCCCTGCGCTCCTGTATGATATATAAAAAGTACATATCAGTGTCATTAGTGCTATAGAGCAGGCTGTTATTGTTCAACAGCAAATCAGCAAACTCATCGAAATGCACCTCGTGGAATCATGTGTATTAGCTGATCATTCTGACAACCAGCTGTATCAGATCTATCTAATTTAATTTCATCTTCATAATATTAATAATTGCAACCGGCAATATTGCAATAACAAATGAAGAATTCTGCAAATTTATTCCAGGTTACCCAGGAATCCTTGTTGCCTACTGAAACAAGCTCCACCCACAGAATTCTACAATTGCCCTGGAAACTAACTCCTACTTCTCCTAGTAGATACAGTCTCCGGGTTCTCAAAGGAACCCGGCAGGCACCAGGACTAACAAAGTGAGGGATCGGGCGAGAATGTTCCTGCTATATGAGACTTTATTGCCTCTAGCCATTGTCTTCCTGCTGCTCAACAGCGGCGTGTCCAACAGAAACCTGGTGAGCGGCGTACGTGGTGACTCAGCACGGCCCCGACTTCTGTTAACTCCAGGAACCTTTCTTCCGATTCCCCGCGGAGCTGGGGAGAAAGGATCTTCTCGGTGACCCCTTGACAAAGGTCTGGCGTGGGTGGGCAGCATCCAGCCTGCATGCCGCCCACACACTTCCCCCCCAAGGACCCCCACCACAAAGGCTCTCTCTAGCGGGGTGACCTCTCACAATCACCCCACCCGCTCCAATCCCACGCTCACCGTAAGCTAAAAGGCTTCTAGGCAGGCAGATGGCAACCATGCACCCGCTCCGACCCAGTCTGGCTGATCTAGCCTACCTCAGACAAAAAGAGGCACGTATCACAGGGGCCTCGTCAAGCAAACAACCACTAGGTCCTATATCTGAATGATTCATCTAGAGCAGAGCCAGACCCCAAGCCTGATTATCCTGGAAGTATTTCAGAATATGTTTTAATTAGCGCTTAATTGACACCTAGAACACCCAGCCAGGCGACTCTTTCCAATTTATCACATCGGTGACACGGCAGAATGGAACGCAAATCAATATTCCTGGCGTTCTGCTTGGAGAACATCGGAAAAAAGGGGTCCTCCTTGCTTTGAAAACATTCGGAATGGCAGTGCTTTTGGGGGTTGGGGGGAAATGTCGGCTCCAGGCCGAAACAAAAAAAACCCCAGAAAACTCAATCTCCTCTAATTGCCACATTCATTTTTCACAGGTCGCTTCAAGCCTTGCTTTCAGAGAGCTGAGCGGTTTCCAGACAACTGGAAGAATAGGGTGACGAGATCGCTTAGCGTCACGGCACCGCTGAAGAGGGCAGCGTCTCTCCCCTCGTTTACTTTTAAGATGGTAGCGATAAAAACGCTCAATCTATTAAGGCAGCTATTCTGTATGATGGGTCAGGCAGGAGGCGTGTAGTCATGCTAATTGGCCTTGTGATATAAGGTCATTCCCATCAGGGGTTCATGTATTACGGACATGATTCAACAAGAAGGGCCCCCACTTTCAATCCAGGCATGCTAATAGGGTTAAAGGGGCTTCTGTGCCAGTCTAAGATCTAGTTTATGGGTTAGCAGTAACGCCACAGTCCTCATTATTCTCAGGTAGAGAGTAACATCAGAGCAAAGTGTTAATTTTTGCTTGTTTTCAGTATTTCTCTCTCCCAACCACAGGATGTATCCATTGAGGCACCAGGGGCGATACAAGCTCTGCTGTTTTTGTACTACCTATCCGGGGGGGGGGGGGGGGGGGGCGGCCCCCCCCCCCCCCCCCCCCCCATGCACAGGTAATGGTTTGGCTCATGCTATGCCAGGAGGGCGGGGGGTGGTCATGGGCCGTGCTACGTTGACAAGTCTCAACTGACCGCCGAACAGGCAGAGGGGGTATTTACCTGTCGAAGGAATGGAAAAGTCCTTGGCTGTTGCCATGGCCGCGGGCAGAGTGAGAGAAGACGGGGGAACAATATCACAGGTGAAAAAAAGCGTACAACACAAGGGGAAAAAAAAGATGAAGCACTACAATGCACACTAAAGGAAACAAACAGAAGAGCTTGTAAGGCAATCTCCAAGGGCTTTTTTAAGGGGAGAGCAGGGATGAAATCTACTGAGTACTAGGGCTGCAGGATTCTGGGTAAAATATGAATCGTGTTTGTGATCAAGATTTTCTCTTATGATTCTTAAGGAACATAGTTCTCTTTTTATTATTATTATTATTATTATTATTAATATTAGCATTAACATTATCAGCATTACTGTATATATTGTCTTTAGAAAGAGGGAACAAACAATATATAACGATAATACGATATATCGCTTAATATACTGGTATGAACCAATATTTGGTAAAAGTCAAGATATTGGCTTCGGTCAGTATTGTCGACTGATATTTAAACTTTATCAATATTCAGAGTTTGCAAGCTAAAGATACTAAAACAAAGTAAATACTAAAACAATTGAGATGATTGCGTTGGATAATCAGCCATTTTCCATAGTGGATTTTGTCAGCCCATTCAATACTTATAAGAAGTCTCAAAGTACCAGCACATGACTTGTTCATAAATTCATTATTGAATCTTCCAACCAAATCATTTGTTTGTTTTACATAGAAAAACTAGGTAATGTCATCCTGCTAATCTGCTCTGGCAAGTCGGCAAGTTCGATGTCTGGCAACTCACCGACGGCATGTGGCTCTGGGGTAAGCTGGTTATTGCTATTAGCGAAATTAAACAAAAATACATTAGTTACAAGTATTGGTCAAAATGACCACATTGGTGGACCTCTAGAAATACTGAAATGGGCCTGTCACATCAACTTTGTAAGATAGTTTGGGCACAGTCCTTGTTTTTAACAAAACTCATTTCTAGATGCAAGAAACATAATGCTAAACATAAACTTAAACCTTGTATGTTCTGTTTTCACAACATCTTTTTTTCGGCCCCCTCTTCCTGTCATGTGGTGTAACTCAGTCCTGTCATTTATTGGTATAGGGATATGAATCGAAATTACGATTTAAAAATTGGTTAATCATGCAGCCCTAGAATGAGGTCACATAGGGATATGAATCAAGATTGCAATTTTAAAATGATTAATCATACAAGACTTAGAACCAGATCGAACAAGGGTATGAATCAAGATTGCAATTTAAAAATGATTAATCACGAAGCTTTAGAACTAGACTGCATAGGAGTATGAATCGAGATGGAGATTTAGAAACGATTAATCGTGCAGCCTTAGAACAAGATCGCATAGGGGTGTGAATCGAGTTTTAATAGAAATTAATGCTGCAGCCCTAGATTGAGATTGCATAGGAATATGAATCGAGATTGAGATTTAGAAATGATTTATCATGCAGTCTTAGAACGAGATTTCATAGGGGTACGAACTGAGATAGAGTTTTAATAGCGATTAATCGTAAAGCCCTTCAGTGTACGGAGTAATTTCACCAGGCCAGACACCCCAGAGAGGCCACATTCCCAACAGGCTATCCTGGACGCATGACTATGACCCGGTCTTCCCGAAACCTTACACTGTCCGTTTTTCTCCGCAAGGCCAAATGAGAGCCGAATGCAAGGGACGCTGAAGCCCACTTTCAGCACATTCCGTGGACATCAGCCTGGAGGAAACATGAGCAGAACGTGACAGTGTGCTTCCTCTCAGACTTTTGATCCACACTTTCTGCCATTACTTAGCACCATCAAAAAAAGAACTTCGAGATTAGGGGAAAAATGCTTAAGAAGAAAATTATCACAACTTTGGCTACATTGGTATTATTAACATTTACCAAGCCATCTGTCAATGCTGACCACTACTGCAACTTATACTATATTGGGAAAAGTATTGGGACACCTGAATTTACACACACAGGAACTTTAATGACATCTCATTCTTAACACATAGGCTTTTATATGAAGTTAGCCCACTCTTTGCAGCTATAACAGGTTCAACTTTTCTGGGAAGGATGTCCACAAGGTTTAGGAGTGTGCTTATGGGGATTCTTCCAGGAAAGCATTTGTGATGTCAGGCACTGATGTTGGATGAGAAGGCCTGGCTCGCAGTCTCCGCTGTAATTCATCCCAAAGGTGTTCTATCGGGCTGAGCTCAGAGCTCTGTGCAGGTCAGTCAAGTTCCTCCTCACTAGACTTGCTCATCCATGTCCTTATCACCCTTGCTTTGTGCACTGGTGCGCAGCCATGTTGGAACAGGAAGGGGCCATCCCCAAACTGTTCCCACAAAGCTGCGAGCATGAAATTGTCTAAAATGGCTTTGAATGCTGCAGCATTAAGATTTCCTTTCACTGGAAGTAAGGGGTCAACCCCAACCCCTGAAAAACAACCCCACACCATAATCCCCCCTCCACCAAGCTTTACAATGCAGTCAGGCAAATACCGTTCTCCTGGCAACCACCAAACCCAGACTCGTCCATCAGATTGCCAGACAGAACCGTGATTCATCACTCCAGAGAACACATCTCCACTGCTCTATAGTCCAGTGGCAGCGTGCTTTATACCAATGCATCCAACACTTTGCATTGCACTTAGTGATGTGAGGCTTGGATGCAGCCGCTCAGCCATGGAAACCCATTCCATGATGTTCTCCACGCACTGTTCTTGAGCTAATCTGAAGGCCACATGAAGTTTGGAGGTCTGTAGCTATTGACTCTGCAGACAGTTGACACCTTCTGCACAGTGTGCCTCAGCATGCGTTGTCCCTGCTCTGTGATTTTACATGGCCTACTGCTTCATGGCTGAGTTGCTGTTGTTCCCAGTTGCTTCCACTTTGTTATAATACCACTAAAAGTTGACCGTGGAATATTTAGTGGCGAGGAAATTTCACAGATGGACTCATTGCACAGGTGGAATCCTATCACGGTACCACGCTTGAATTCACTGAGCTCCTGAGAGTGACCCATTTTTTCGCAAATGTTTGTAGAAGCAGTCTGCATGCCTAGGTGCTTGATTTTATACACCTGTGGATATGGAAGTGATTGGAACACCTGAATTCAATGATGGGTGTCCCAATACTTTTGGCAATACAGTTTATGTGGTTTCTCAGCAATAAGCGTTTGGGGGTTCTGGGCCCTTACTGGAGTGATAAATTGTTATCAATTTAACCAACTCCTCCAAAGCTTTTCCTGTTATTCTAAAACACACTTTGGATTTTTCAACTTTTTTAATGCTAATGGAGCCTCTGGACACAGACCCCAGAAAGCAGCTGATTTTTATTTGGACATCATTAATCAAGTGCGCTTCATTAAGACAAAACAAATGATTAAACATAATTTATTAGCCCTTTGTCCGTATGAGATTTTTAAACCCACTACTAAGCAGTTTCGAAACTTTTTTCTTTCTGTGAGGCAATTTTTTAATGTGTTCCTCACGTCTTCAAGCTGGCTGATCTTTTTATCAGGAAAGGTTGCCAGCTGTATGAAGTGTTGTGGATATAAGGGCTTTTCCCTTTGGCTTTGCTCAGCAGGTACAACTCTGCCAACTCTACTGTATATGTGCATATATATAGCCAAGGACCTTAAGCTGAAGGCATGTTCTAAATATTTAAAAACATAGTACTTTATGCAAACTTGGAGCCATGTATAATCATACTTAATTTGACAGCTATAAAAAAGGTCTTAGCTTTTAGTGGGAATGAATCCTATGATCTGAAACTCCTAACTGACTTTATCACCATGTCACTCAGATGCATGAAGCAATATGGGCTGCTTGGCCTTCAGATTACATATTTTACCATATTTACAGCATTTATTTTTTTATAAGATGTCTAACATACAGTATCACCTTCTTTGGGTGCAGTTCCCAAGTTAGCTAAATGTAACGATGTGAGATATATTGGGCAATCTGGGGTGCGTTTCCCAAAACCATAGTTGCTAACTATGTTAGCAACTTCCGTGGTCTGAATTATGTAAGTACGACACAAGTGTTTCCCGAAACCATAGTTCGCAAACACTGTCGTTAAGTTGTGTAGTTCGAACTACAGTTCTCGAGCTGTAGTTAATAGCTTAGTTCCGGGTAAATATGTCAGTGATGGTGGAAAATGCAGTCTAAGCACGGTATAGTCAGTGTAAGTAAGAAATTTAATAATCTTTAATACCTAATAAGGAATAATTTAGCTCTACGATCACATATAATGTGAAGTTGTCTGAAAATGTAGTTTGAAAGGTAATCATTGTGGTGGTCTCTGGTTATAAGTATGGTATGATTGTACATTAGATCGACCAAGTCGGCAACTGTCTGTAGTGAGCAATAGGGACAAATCTCAGACTGCAAAGTATTAATTAGCACAGGGGTGGCTAATATTATCCAGAAAGGGCCGTTAGGCGTGCAGCTTTTCGCTGCAACTCCGTGCTTAGAGTAGTACGTAGAGGACTGATCGACTGGAGAGTTCTCACACAACTGATCGAACGGTTATTCCAAAAAAACCTGCAAACACACCGGCCCTTTCTGGATAAGATTGCCCACCCCTGTAGTAGCATAGGCAGTTAGTGTGTATTGCTTGGTAAAGGATGTTGTGTACCCAGTGGTCCTTGTACCATATGGTACACTTCACCATATATAGTAAAAAAATAGAGAAATAATAAAAAAAAAACATTATTAAAATAAAAAATAAAATAAATAAAATAAAAAAAGAATAAAACCCAATAATAATAATAGTCATGATAATAATAATTCATTGTCCCTTGTATGTGTACATGTGTGTATTTGTAGCCCTATGCAGACCATTGGGTGTTGTGCAATTTCTTCATTACACACATAACTCCAGAGCGACAACAGTCACCTTAGAAAAGAGTACAGCACTTTGGTGAAGTACTCCTTATTCACTGACAGCTGTCATTGCCATAATGGAAGAGCAGAATGACACTACGGCGGTCAGATACGAATCCATGCCTTTGTACTCGGGAAATGACATCTGTGATGTTTGGATATTACACGCACCTGTCTATTCCAGTCAGCCACTAACATTCTGTAAGCGATAACGTCAGACCAGGAATTTGTAAGTGGTCGTAGTGTGATTGAAACACAATGAACTGCAATCAATGTAATTACAGATGGAGCGTCTTTCACAAAATGCAGTGTCACAGCTAAAAGTTCTGTTTACCACTGCAAGAAGCGTCTCATTATTTTGCCGCTATTGCTATTTCTGAGTTTTTCATATTATTGGTGTTATGTGACTGACTCAATAAATTGATGATATATATATGTGTGTGTGTGTGATAATTAAATATTTCTAGGATATTACACAGTTAGCAAGTTTTTGTACGAGTCCGGCTATGAAAGTAGTCTGTTAGTTGTTGCACACGACTTGCCGTGAGTCTGACCAATCAGTGCTGTAACCATTGCAGTTCGAACTACGGAAGTCCTAACGAACTGACATGGTTCAAACTACTGTGGTACAATGCTTTTGGGAAACAGTCGTACTTCGGATGTTGGTTAGTTTGAACTACCATAGTACGATGCATCGTTAATGCTAAACTCCATCGTTGTTTGGGAAATGCACTTCTGGGTGTATTTAACTGTTGAAATGTTTTCTTGTTTTGGTGGCTACTGACTAGGGTGACCAGGTAAACCATGTCATGGGGGACACTATGAGCTAGGACAGGGTTTGTAAATTACCATCTCAATTAAAAGGACCTGGATTTCACTTTTGCACTTGAGTTCTTGCTGTGTGCTGATTGGTCAGTGTCCTATAATCTTGCCTGTGTCACTAATGTTAATTTGAAACAGCTGGATGAGTCTTTCAATCAAGGAAACAAACCAGTAAAAGCACAATAAGAGCTGCTAATTAGCCACAGGAGCCTTTCAGTTTTAAAGTAGATTGTAAAACCTGAAGCAGCTCATAGTGTCCCCTCTGACATGGATTAGATAGTCACTCTACTTTCAGCCCAGGCTGACCCCTGATAATCTGTGGGTTTATCAACCTTGGGAACAAGAGAAGCTGAACCTGACTAGGCATGATCAGGACTGGCAGACGTAAGCCTGTCAGTTGTGTCAGTCCATGGTGTCTGCAAAGCAAGATCCTGCACGGACAGAGGAAAAGCCTTCTTTTCTGGCAAAACCCTAAAGTAGTGAGTTATATACCCTCGATATTATACATATATATATATATATATATATATATATATACACACACACAAACACACACACACACGGGATATACACAGCATTTTAACCACATAGTCACATAACACCTTCACAATGATTTCATTTCTAAATTAGACTTTCCTACTGAATTAATAACATGGTAAATCATGATGATAAAAATCCTGGCTGGAAACAGAGGAGGAAGAAAAAAAAGAAAAAAAGACACTAACACTTCATCTGAAGTGTATGTGTGTGTGGGTGTGTGGGTGTATGTTAGGAGTTCTGCCATAAGACCTTAAGAGTTGCAGTTAGCTATGCTGCTGGGTAGTTATGGCACTTAAGTTCTCATATCAAATATTTCAGAACCTTAGAATTGGAATTTTAAAATGCTTAGAACACATTTTAGAATGTGGATATTTCATAATGCTTTATGAATGCAATGAATGCCCTTACGAGTTTAAGCATGTCCTTCATAAAGCCGCAAAGTCTTACAAGGAAGAAACTGCAAAAGGCAAGATTAGAGCTACGTCATAATTTGATGAAATGTAGAAGAAGAAGGTCAGGGAAGACCGTTATCAACTGCAGCATCTGCAAAGGAGCGTGTCAAGCAGCTGGCGCACTATAGATATGAGGGCACAGGGACGTTACCTCCAAGAAAGCCAGTGGTGGCTGCTGCTTTGGGGGGGCTGGTGCCCTGGGGCACCAGTTGGAATGGAGAGGCTGGATGTGGGGGCATTTTGGGTGGGCCTTCTGGCGAGCAAAAACGGCACAACAGAAAAACAAAAGAGACACAACACAAAGGCACAAATAAAAAATGAATAGTGCATTGGGGAAAAAAACAAAAATGAAAAAATCAAATCTGCGTTAGTGCAAAACAAATCAAAACATTATGATGACTAAACAGAAATGTAAATGACAGTCGATGGAAAGACATAAATCTCATATTATTCAAACTGGTAACTAAAATAAACATGAAACATCAAATATAAGCTAGTGTCCTCTTTACTTGATACCGATTGCCTAGTTTCAGTTTAAAGTCAGACACAAAAACTTTCTGAAAGCAGCTTTAAGCTTGACTAATGAGGCCAAAATCAAATGCTAATTTAAATCTGAACTTCTAATGGATCTCATTTGAAAACACAGTTGGCTGTATTGAGTGTATAATCAAAAATGCTTGGAAAAATTCAATCTGTGCTCACACACAAGGACAAGGCCTTTAGAGGTGGGGACGTACAGGTGGGATGGTGTCACCCGTGTTATTTAGTTATCACTGTATTCCATGCACCAAAAAGAACAAGTACATTTTGAAAGAACAGCAATAGACCTGAGTATTTCAAATTGGATTGCTAATTATATTTCTCTCAGCTGTTCATCAGGAGGAAAACAACAAGTTCCGGAACCTTCTGTTCCGAAGTGCAGAGGTGCTCGGCCAGAACATTTCAAATACAAGTTCATTAAATTAAATTTTTACATTTTCTGAACCTCATAGAGTCCAGTGACTCCTACCTGACTCAAATTTTAAAAAGCAGATAATGACAGAATATGATAAAACTCGACAAGTTCACTACATTGGGTAACTTTAAGCATTTAATTCAAGTTTTATTCTAAGCTGCAAATTAAATGTTGTAGGTCCCTGCCTGTACTGGTTTTTACAAGTAATTTAGCATATCTGTTTTGAAGGTGATACTGTAAAAGAACAGATGAGCTGTGTTTCTGCCTGGCTGACCCCCAGGTCTTCTGTTACACTGGAATCTTGAAGGGTCTTACCTTATAAGACTAACATCAGATAAAGTTGAAAAAGCAGTCCAATGAGCAAAAGAGCTGGTTGTTACCTGTTTCTTTGGAAGGCTTGAGGTATCTTAACATTAGCCTTGTGATCTGTGCCTATTCACGGTGGAGCTGTTGTGTGTCTTTGGTGCTTTGGAGGTAACTAGCCGATCGACAGGGGTAACCTACAATGTGCCTTTTCGCACGAGACCCTTCAGAGATGTTAAGAAAAAATGTTCAGTTCAGGCATATGGGTCCTTTATGTGTCTCTGGTATTGGGCCTGTGTCTCATAACTCGATGAAAGAACGACATTTAGTCCATTCTATTTTAACGCCCGATTTTACAAGTTCCGGGCCCTTTCATTGCCTTGCTTGCAAATGACATTGCTTGGCATCATGACAGATCACCCCCAACAGGTTGAGAACAGTAAAACACTCGACCGAAACCCATAAAACCTTCCCTCACCCCATCTCACAACAACTTCCTTGTAAAAAGCAGCAAAGATGGTATCTTGTCCTGGAGTGAACATGGATAGCCGTCTCTGAAGGTGGAACGCCATGCGCCATGCGCCCATTCTTGGCATCATAACGTTTTACGATTTTTAAAGGCCACAGCACCAGGCCAGTGGTCTTATTCATTATAACCTCCATTCATCCAAACACGGGTTTTAATGCATCTTATTCCTTGGAGATGCACAAATGGAAGAATGTTTCAGCCAAGTTTGGGAAGGGGATTACAAATGACAGAAGTGTTTATGGCATCTGAAGCTTGCTTGAAGACAAACAGTAAAGCCAGATCAGCATCCGTATGGTTGGATTGCCGTTCCCAGCTGGCACAAGCGGGCAGGGCACTCACCATACACGAAGAGCATGTATTCGGCCCTGCTGGTCCCGAGGCGGTTGCTGGCCTCGCAGCGGTACGTGCCGTTGTCCGTCTTGTTGAGAGATGTGAAGGTCAGCTCCCTGCCTTCTACAATCATCCGGTCAATGTCAGGAAGCTCGCCACCATCTTTTGTCCAGAGCACAGAATCGGGTCTATGGTTCCAGGCAACATTAAGACCACCGTTTAATCAATATGTCCGTATTTAGTAGTAATTTTATGTATAAATATGGCGTTCACATATACACTCAATGGCCACTTTATCATGGAGACTACCTTGGTCATACAAACAGCATATTGTGAGGCTGCAACTGAATACATACAGCATGCAGGCAGGTTTAAAAGGTTCAGTTACTGCATAGCTAAGCATTAGAACAGCTAAAATGCCTGATCCGAGCGACGTCGAACATGGTTTTATTGTTGGTGCCGGACGTGGTGGTTGCAGTGTCTCAGAAATAGCCAACATCCTGGGATGTCACTGTACTACAGAGTTTTTCATCTGCAGGCGATGGTTTGACACACACACACACACACACACACACACACACACACACAAAACATTAGATCAGGGCCATTTCTGAGGTTTTAAACACCTTGTTATTGAGGACAGTCAGTGGTGAATGGGCAGACCGCGTCAAAGCTAACAGGCAGACCGCAAGTGCAAAAGTCACAGTTCAGTATTACAGAGGTGTGCAGAAATGCTCTGAACTTGTCTCCCCTTGAGGTAGGAGCAGACTGGCACCAGAAAGCCACATGGGGATTTGCTGTCAAGCAACATGAATTTGATATTTTGCAGCTGAAAGCTGGTCCTGCCAGATCTAGGTAGAGGTACCTGAAAAAGTGGCCATTGAGTGTGGTAATACTTTTAAACTACATTCAGAATAAAGGAATAAGTCTTTTGACTCTGAAATTTATATCACTTAAAAAAAAGTACAGAGACTTATATTAAAAAGAGTATATGTATAAAAAGGATGGATTTAACTTTTTTCTATAGCCAGCAGTTTTAATGACATTCAATTAGTCTTTTAGTAGTAAAACCTGAATATACCTGTTATTAACTTTAATCTACTTAGGCTGTTGAGTTCCTTTACGATAACCCTTATCGTTGTGAATTCCTGGTACGATTATCATGCGATGTGTCCATTCAATTTAAACTTTTGTCTGTTTTGTCTGATAATTAGTTTTAGGACTTTGAAACAAAAGCACACTCAAACTTTTTTTTTCCAGTATTTGACTGGGAAGAAGTTTAATTTAAAATATCCACACATTCTTCTTCTGAAAGGTCAAAATGGTCGTTTAACATCATGAATTACCGTGTCTCTGTAATTACATGCCACATTGAAGTCCTTTCAAACATTAAGATATGATTTATCATTATTATTTAGGCACAGATTATAGAATGCCCTCAATGATTCATGATCCAGTTTGGCTAGCTGCACCAAAATACACTTGTGAATCTCCACCCACACAAGACTTTTAAAATTCAGAATCGCTTGTATTTGGCATGTCTACAATTCTCTCGATTAACTATATAAGAATTAATGATCTGCATCTTGTGAAATGTTGGGGTTCTGTAATTTTCTTTTTTTTGCCTTTTTACAATTTTCTGGGGCATTTGCAAGGTTTCAGTGAGTATCTAACTATGTGAAAGTGCAAAATGTCATTTGGCATAAGAGATTATGCTACACAGAGACATTATGTGTTGTTTGGCATGAGAAATTATGCTACATAGAGATGTTACATAATGCGATTGTGGTCATGTGACATCCGGGTCATGTGACTTACAGTGGGTTTCCTTTGGAGACGCACTCCAGTTTTAAATACTCTCCCTCCTCTGGGAACGTCAGCGATGATGTGATGTCTACAAAGGGCGGGTCTGTGAAGAGAAGGAAGAGGGCCACCAGGGGGTCAAGTTGGGTTGTCATCCCGTTCGCCAGAACTTGCGTCAGAACCGAGGACAGTGACCTGATTTTACACTGGCCTCAATCAGATCATTTCCACAGCAAAACTGCTCCTTGATTCACCATTTATATGGGGATGTGAGGAGGAGGAGGAGGGGGGGGTCATTCCAGGATAAATTTAAATACCTTATAATGCAATTTTCTACCCCCAGAAGGAGAACAGAAGACTAGCCTCTAAAAGTTTTGGCTGGATTTTGAAACATCGTTAGCGTGATGCCACAGCCAACAGGCACCACCCATACGACTGTGGCCTTTTAGCATTTTGACGCGCATAAGAATTTTAACGCACGTAACTGTGCCTCATGACAACTTGTTTTCTGCTACGCCATTTCCAGACGCCATATTATTGTCCACTCTCCCTTTCGCTACTGCCTAAACCACATTTCTGTACGTTTTCATCTGTGCTAAGGTGATTTCTGTTATATTTCTCGAGGGACTTCTGTTAGGGAGTCACAGCAAGGCCAGCTGTCAGTCGCCATTGGGTTTCCCCACACGTGGCACTGGCGTGGTACTCACAGTGCACCTCCAGGACCTCGGTGGTCTGCTGCGGCGAAGAGGCTAGTGCCACGTGATCCACCCGGCAGGTGTAGGCCACACCGTCGTCGTCGCGGTCCACCTGTAGCCTCAGGGTGCTGCTGACCGTGAACGTCTTTCCGCTGGCATTCACTTCTTTGGCGCCTACGGTGCACCGAGAACGTTTTACAGAAGTGTTTTACATCCCAGAGGATCTCAGACGTGAATTCTCACTATTGCTTTGTTCAGCTCACATGGGAACCTGAAATAATGATTAAACGGTGTAAGGTATTCCCTCGCTTATACCAAGAACAAAACAAAACATCGAGCCGATTCTACGCATGAATAAAAAAAGCACAGCTTAATGGAGAGATCTTACAAGATGCTTTTGTTTATTCGAGTAAATGTTTGCCGTGGGCTTGCACGTATAAGGAGTGCATTGTTATGCTAATTGAATTGGCACAGATGCGCGTCGTATGGATGTTCGGGGTGGGAGGAAGATGTTTGAATGGTTGCCAAACAGCGGTTCTCCTCAATGCAAACCCCGGTGACGGGAACATCATCACGGAAAGCGCTGGGATCACGGATTTAACATGAAGATGCCTACATCTGCCAGCTGTGAAAATCCCAGGCCCAGAGGAGCCCTTGAATCATGGCTTGGCACGACGGTTGGCTCCTTTTCGGGTGGATCTGCAGCACATGTCCCTGCATACGCTCAGCGGCTAATGTGAACCCGGATATCCACTGCGTGGGCCCTCTCCCCTTCACGCCTCACTGCACACACTATTCTCTGCACATATTTTTCGACTGTATATTTATTGATCATTTTAGTGCATCTACCAACCCCCCAAACACCCAATTCGCATTTAGTTCTTCTTGGATTAAGGTAGTGTTTGGCTATTTTTAAACTCTACTCTTTTATAAAAATGAAGAAAAAAACAGTTTATTTATTTAATGCCCCCTTGCTTTTTCCAATTTGGACTGGCCGGTGGTCCAGGTTCTTGCAGCTTCTTGCTTACAGTTGGCCGGACACCCACATTAGTTTGGGCGCAGAGCAGACTGGCACCTCCTCTAACGTGGGTGGCGTCAGCCAGCTAGTTCCCCTCGCTCTGTGATGTATCACGCCTGGGACTGGGCGCAATTTCACTGGATGCCACAGGCAGCCCCCTGCAGGCGACCACCTGACACAGCACGATCAAATTTCAGTCCTGTGGGCTATTTTTGTTCATAGATGGACAATCTGGTGCAACGAGGGTTTGGATCTAAAACCCCACTGTGGATTGCGGCTTTCCTTTGCCGGCTCCGTTACTCAGGGGACCCCATGACTAATGCTTGTTTTTCAGCTGGTTCCTTTCGGGGCTGTAACTGATCAAACGCTAAAGACAGCTGAGAGACTATAACTTTCACCGACGGATAGCTTAAGGGAGCATAAAGTATCACAGGATCTGTCAGCAATGGAGCATGCAACTAAATGGGACCGATGTCACACGTTCCCTACGTATTTTATCCTTATTATAGCTCCGCCCCCATGCAAATAGATGCACCGCTTTGAGGATTCGTCCCCCGTCCAATTCCAAGGGCATTTCGCAGCGTTTAACCTCTGATCGGAGATAAGAAGGAAACCGTATCCTTGGTATGCAGGGTAAAACACATAAATGAACATAAAACAAGGTCTGAGCTGTGGACTGCCGTGAGCTGGACCCGGGGTAATAGCCTATTTGAAAGCACTAAATGCCAAAGTCCCCATGAAATATTAAAAAAAAGATCAAGCACCGTGCCGGGAAATCACATCAGGTGCGATTCTGTACGCCCATCCAGAGACACTGGACACAATGTGTCATGGGTAATTCCGATTTCATAATAAAGGCCTGTGACATTGTGTTTACATCCATATAATTCTATAGGAATCATATAGAAATGATTCAGTCTCTTCAAAAGTGATTCTGAATTTTGGACATTATTTAATGATTAAATTACCTCATATAACTCATTTGTTTAATATTATAAATGGTAAAATTCTAGTACTGGTGGAGTGTAGAAATATGTTTGGCATGACTGGTCATAGTTTTATTTGGAAGGCATACTGATATTGTAATGTGTAGCCTACGAGATGATTGTCTGGAGGAAAAAAAACAGCTTCAATTTAAAGTATATTTTAGATGTTTTATGAAGCATCTCTTTATAACAGAAATATTCTGTTTCACTCCATTTCACAAACAAACCCAGTAAATGAAAATTATCTTGAGGGTCATTTTCTGCAGATCATAATCCATGATTACATTTCATCTTAATTATCAGGTTTGAGAAGGCGTGGTGTTGTCTAAGGAGGGGTGTGGTCGATGAAGGGGTGTGGTCTGGGAGGGTGTGGTCAAAGGAGGGGTGTGGTCTTCTCCAGAGTGGAAGGGAAGCCTAGCTGAGCAGGGAGGACACACATTCCATTACCTGTTCCTTGTTTATATGTACAACATGGTTGCTTCTAATTCTGCTCAGACACTGATGTCCATCCTTCAAGATTCAAGAGTTTGTCATATGCACAGTCTTTCCAGCAAACACAAATTAAATACAAAACACAGATCACAAGTACAAATTAAGGCGCTTACAGTAAAACAACAAATACAGTTACAATTATAACAATAAATATGCAGATATGGAGACATGTAATATACTGTGCAATGTAAACAAAATGCAAATATTGCAAAGAGAGGATCAGACAAATAGGTAGAGTTTCATTAATTATTGATTATTTTCCCTCTGTTTCTTGCCAAAATGGCTTTTCCTTGTTGGTCTTGTCCTGCCATTCTTAATCCAACCCCGCCTCACTCTTTCTGGTCACATGACTTTATCTACCCCCCCACTTCACACCCTACAACCACAGACAGGGCATCTGAGGTTGGGACGTCAGCTTCTGCACAGCGGTTAATTAGCCCCACGTGGCACAAGGTGAGCCGTAATATGCATGGCGGTCACAAGGTCCATTTTGATCAGCAAATGGTCCGCAAGGCTCTCACACAGTACTGCCAGAGCACAGTTTGCTACAAGAATGAATTAAAAGGAGCAGATATCAGCATATCGTCATTTAACCTCTTGACTTTGCCCTGCAGGAACCTAACCTTGGTGACACCGCTTGGGCACCAATTGAAGAACATACAAGCATGCAGAATTTTGATCGGGAAGGCTGGAGAGGTTAAGCGCATTGGCTGGTGGGGGCGGGGGGATATAAATATGCAGTGGTATTCCTGAAAGTTTCACGCGGCTGATTTCTGAGCTCACTGCAGGCTAACAGCATCCAACACCCTGCTGTGCCTAACTGAGACAAAACACGGCTCTATTTACGGAAGGCCTGCTCTGTGCCTACAGGACCCTGCAGTGTACGGAAGGCCTGCTCTGTGCCTACAGGACCCTGCAGTGTACGGAAGGCCTGCTCTGTGCCTACAGGACCCTGCAGTGTACGGAGGCCTACTCCTTCCACTGAGCCTGGCTTATTGTTACAAAACTCTTAGGCTATTGGATTCCATTTGCAAAAAAACACTGTGTCATATTTTTAAAATGCTGGTCAATTCTCATGCATGTATGCAGGTAGATTAACAGTTTACGTCTCTTTTAGTTAGAATCAGTTATAGCATTATAGTACAGTGTTCAAATAATATAATTTGTGCAATATAATATGTAATATTACATGGAAATTCTAGAAATCTTCCAAGACATTCCATTCACATACAACCAATTTAGCAGCTGCCAGATATGAGAATGATTTTTTAAAGATATGCACCAGCATTACTAATTCCTGGTTACAATTTTCTGCTTTCGTACCATTCCAGGTCCAGTTCTCAAAGTATCTCTCTTGCTTTGATCTGCTAGGTTACTCGGAGAAGACCTTATAGGCATACAAATGGATTGAAAGTACAGATTATGAGGATCTAACAATGAATCTAGAGAAGTTGGAGAGATTCCGATTGGCCTTATTAGAGAAATATTTCACTTTGATCAAAGCTTTGGAATTACGCTTTGAGTGACACATCTCTTTTCTGCAACATTGTCACAGACAGCGCCGTCAAAGTCATACCCTTCCTGCCATGCTAGACGTACTCAGCTTTATCTGGGCAGGAACACCGAGGGCTTTGCAAGTAAACAAAATGAAACCTTTGAACCTGTCCCCAGTGACACCCAAAGCCAGGCCTTGCTTTGAGGAGAAGTCTGTAAATACTTGTGTCAACTATCGGAATTTTGCCTGAAATTCCTACAACTCCATGTCTCCAAAAAAGCAAAATGACAACTGCTGTACCTAAACTCAGGGGTAATGATGGGAGATGGCCAGATGTGGACAGTTCAGGTCCAGAAAGTAAAAATTCAGGCCAAGATTTTGTGAAAACCAACCAGTTGAGTGACTGTGACTGTTTATATTCCACTGGTGGGTAGAAACAAAATCTTGGTCTGGATTTTTAATTTCTCTAGAAACCCACCTCTAGAGATGGGTTATAAAGATTTTTTTTTTATATATCTCATATTTATTCAGCATGAATTTATTCATCGGCAGGATCAGTGGATTGAGAGCATGTTTTGTAAACACATCAGTTGCAGCTGAGATATTAGACATATATTTTGTTGCCATATACGATAGAAGGCTATGAAGAATGGTCAACATTAACAAGAAAATTCAGCCAGGAACAACTGTATGGAAGGTTGTTTCTGCTCTGTGGCAGCCAGACACACTGATTTAAAACAGTATGAAATCATCTGCAATGGCTTATCTTAGGGTTACCAGTCCATTAAAGGATATGCGTGCATCCCCAGTGCCTATAGGTCAGTGTTTCTCAGTCTAGTCCTTGAGAACCCCCAGGTGATGTTTTTGCTCCCTCCCAGCTCCCCACCAGACAGTGCACATTTTTGCTCCTTCCCAGCTTCCAAAAACATGGACTGTCCTTGTCAACCAGGTTGAGAAACATTGCCCTAGATGAAACCCGCATACAAGGAGTTGGTGTCATGTCCTGATTATTCCGATCCTCCTGTCTGCCACGCCCCCTCGCTTACCTCATGTGGAATCCTCTTGTTATCAGCTGTTTCTAGTTGTGTTTAATTAGTTTAGTGTATTTAAGTGTGTGTCAGTGTATGTTTCCCCAGTCCGGTCATTG
Source organism: Gnathonemus echidnorhynchus (assembly GCA_026776725.1). Taxonomy (NCBI): domain Eukaryota; kingdom Metazoa; phylum Chordata; class Actinopteri; order Osteoglossiformes; family Mormyridae; genus Gnathonemus; species Gnathonemus echidnorhynchus. The sequence continues at coordinate 13,638,015 of JAODJU010000036.1, forward strand.
ACGTCATAACGTCGCTTATGCCTGTTGTTCTGGTTTCCCAAATGTACCTTCCCCAAATATATCCTGTTTCCCTGACTCCCTGGACTCCTGTTCTTCTTTCCCCGCTTTGTACCTGTACTACGTGACAGTTGGGGTGGATTTTAAACTTCTAGCCCTGGAAATTTAGAACAACAGTGCTACCCACTGAGCCACTTCCCCACGCCAGGTCCAAAAGCAGCTTTGCTGGAGAGGAGGATTCTGTTCTGGGCCTCCTAATTGGTCCGGCCCGTGTTATGGTCGTGATTGTGGGTGCTGACCGTAACCTATGGCTTCCACCGTGGTTTGGCAGCATTCATTTCAGACTCTGCACTTTGTCTGTCACCTTTTCCTCAACTTCCTCTGTCAGCTGCCTGTCAGCTGCTTTTTTTCCAGCTGGGAAAATTGCTCCACTCTGCACATAATATACGTGGTATATATTCCATATATGCACCCTATTCAGGTGATGGTTGTTGCTGTCACAATATATATGTATTATTTTATTAACTGCCCCAAATAATAATAATAATAATAATAATAATAATAATAAAATACAGTAAAAACTAATCCATAACAAAATTAATTATGTGGTTCTTCACTGAGTAGAAGATGAGTAGAACTTAGATACTAATATTGATGCAGGTAAACCTTTTGAAAATGACCGTAAAATATATGACCTAAACACTAGAACAGCACAGTGGAGCACAGAGGAGAGAGCCTAATCTTAATCTTTATTGTGTAATTACGTTCATAGCAGGATGTAATTTGGTGCAAATAAAAGTACTCTTTAGCAATCTTAATTTCAGGGTCCGCTGTGCCACTCTTTGAGTCTCTTAAATTGGTGCGCTCTCCCGGTGCGTCACGATAGCGCACGCGCTCGCTGGAGCGAAGAGGAAATGATTAACATTTCATTTAAGCAGGGTCTCAGCCTGAACAAGCTTATTTCCACCTCAAATGCTGGAGGTCTGGAAGCGCTGCAGAAGGGAGGCGGCTATGGGGTTAGGGCTGCAGAAGGTAGGCGGCTAAGT
>JAODJU010000036.1:13651961-13706641 GCA_026776725.1 Gnathonemus echidnorhynchus
CTTCCCCCTCCCCGCCGCCCCCACAGCTGCCGGAATGCTGCTCACGCACCTCATTATTCCTGACATTTTCTATTACGGCAGAAAACAAAAAGGGCTTCGGGCCGCTCGGAGATTCAACTTGATTCCATCGATGCAGGCACTGACGCTCCTTTGATCGTGACGGATCATCCTGACGGATTCCGGAAGGGGGAAGGGGTTCGCTGGGACCCATTATGTGCGACACGTATGAATCTGCATCTCCTGACATGCAGGCAGTGAGGGATACGGCCAGCATCTGCATATACATCTGAGGTGAATCCTGATTGGCTTCTTAACTGTACATCCTGATTGGATGAAAATGCACAGAACGCTGCGAGACTCCCTCTGGATGGGAAGAAAAACAGCTCCAGGTGACAGGGAAATGGGAGGATGGAATGGGGACATTGCTAGTGGTCATCTCCAAAGAAAGGGATGGACAGTAAAGACTGTGACTCCAGCTTTAGAGAAACGGGAAATGCACAATGTTATTGTTTTATGACAAATATATGCTCAATTTGAATTTGATGCCAGAACACGATTGAAAAAAGGTGGGGCAAGAAAAGTTGTGTAATGCTAAAACAAAACACCTGGCTGAATATCTCACAACTAATTAGGTTAATTGACAACAGGTCAGTAAGATGATTGGGTATAAAAAGAGCCTTCTGGAGGGGGAGAGTCTCTGTGCAGTGAAGATGGGGAGAAGTTCATCATTCTGTACGAGACTAGGAAAGCGTGGGAAAATAGTGCAACAATTTTAAGAATAATGTTCCTCAATGTAATATTGTAAAGAATTTGGGGATTTCATCATCCATGGTACTTAATATCCTTAAAAGATTCAGAGAATCCAGAGAAATCTCTGTACACAATGGACAAGGCCGAAAACCAATCTTGGATAGCCATGAGAGTCCTCAGATGGAACTGCATTAAAAACAGACAAGACATCACTGTATGGGCTCAGGAACACTTCCAAAATCCATTGTCTGTGAACACAGTTTGTTGCTGCATCCACAAATGCAGCACGAAACTCTACCATGCATAGAAGAAACCATATCTAAACATGATCGAGAAACGCAGCCAACTTCTCTGGGCCTGAGCTCATTGACGATAGACTGAGGCAAATCGGAAAACTGTCCTGTGGTCTGACGAATCAAAATTTCGAATTCTCTTTGGAAATTATGAACCCTGCATCATCTGGGCTAAAGCGGAGAGGGACCATCCAGCTTATCAAAGGAACATTCAAAAGCCAGCATCCATGATCAGCATTAGTGCCCGTGGCTTGGGTAGCTTGCACTTCTGGGAAGACGCCATTAATGCTGAACGATATATACAAGTTTTGGAGCAACATATGCTGCCATCCAGATGACGTCTTTTTCAGAGAAGGCCTTGCATTTTCCAGCACGACAATGCTAAATCACATTCTGCGTGTATTACATCAGCATGGCTCCGTAGTAGAAGAGGCCGGGTGCTAGACTGTCCAACCTGCTGTCCAGACCTGTTACCCACTGAAAACATTTAGCATCATGAAATGAAAAATACGACGAAGGAGCAGTTTAAATCCTATAGTAGGCAAGAATGGGACAACATTTCACTTTCAAAACTCCAACAGCTCAGTTTCCATACGTTTACTGAGTGTTGTTAAAGGAAGAGGTGATGCAACACAGTGGTAAACAAGCCCTTGTCCCAACTTCTTTGAGACGTGTTGCTGGCATCAAATTCAAATTGGGCATATATTTGTCATAGAACAATAAAATTTCTCAGTTTCAACATTTGATATGTTGTCTTTGTTCTATTCTCAAATAAATATTGGTTTCTATGATTTGTAAATCATTGCCTTATGTTTTATTTACATTTTGCATGGCATCCCAACTGTTTTGGAAACGGCGTTGTAAATGCTTAACCGGAAGTGTATACTAGTCATCACTGGGCCCATCTCCGGTCCTGGAGAGCTACCGTCCAGTAGGTCTTCAATCCTACCAGGCTTCTGATGAGCCACAGCTGTTCTCAGGTAAATACCAGGAGCAGGTGTGGCTCATCAGAAGCCAAGTAGGATAGATAACCTACTGGACAGTAGCTCTCCAGGACCGGAGATGGAGACCTCTGGTCTAGACAGGGTGCCAGGCCATTGCAGGTGATGCATGATTACTCATAAGCTTGCATTATATGTTATTGGGAGGTTCTCCACACGCTGTCGCTCCCTAGCCAGCTCCTGTCCCAGTGACGCCACATCCTCCATAATGAGTTAGCAGCCAGGAGACAAGCCAAGCTACTGTTAGCTGCAGGGGCCCTGTGCGTGCATTTCACATAGCGGCGGGAGCAGCACTCAGCTGAAGGATGTGCTCTGAAATCTAAAAGGATGTCACTGCTTCACCCTTTAACAAGCCTGCATCTAAGCACAGCCTGCGCGATAAATAACTGCAAATATCTGCATACACTGAGTAAGGACACTGGCATGCAGACATGAAAGGGTCTTTAAATAGTCTCAGGCAAAGAGCTGTTTCTGGCGGCTTAAGAGTCTCAGAATGACAAGCGGCGACTCCTCCAATCAGGAGACAGCACAGGTGGACCAGCGAGGGGCGAGGTCACGCTGGAGACGAACAGACTCGCCACAGACTTCCAAAGCACCTTCTAATCAGCTCCTGCATGGTCCTCCACAAGCACGGAGCACCGCCGATACTCTCAGACCATTTCATTATCGCATATAAATATTTAGAGGTAGTTATTGCTGCTTGCGTATGAAAATACATGAAAGGCTTGGGTAGGAGCTGATGAGAGGGCAGCTGGTGAGGATGTCGGTGGCGGGAGGGGGGGGAGGGGAGGGGAGGGGGGGCTGCTCCCGTGGCCACTAAATACTTGGAATATCAGTATTTTATGGTGTTCGGCATTTAAGTGCATATGCAGTAATGGCTGTTCCTCCTCCAGAAATTTAGCCAGGAACAGTAATGAGGGTTTTTACAGCATTTTCCCCAAGCTGGTAAATTGCACCTAAAAATCCAAAAAATAAAAACCCAGAAAAGGCCATCTCTCACCTGGTATGTTACAAAAGAAATCCTGCCATCTTAATTTTGTTTCTTTAAACCTCTTTGTATTAAACAAGGACGTGCACAGATAATTGAATGAGTGATTGGCATCATGGAATTCACATACCCTGCTTAACCTGTCCAGGCATATACAGTATTGACCTCACAGAGTTTCTGTAAATCTGTCATGTTTATTCAAATTAATTTGTGCTTTGTTTTTGAGGCTGATTGTGTGGCCCAGTATAAGATTAAGGTCAGGGGAGTCAAAACCCTGTCACATGATTCAGAGCTGAAAGCTGATTGCCTCAGCCTGCTTTCCTTGAGTTTCTATGAAATCTGTGCCGTATTCCGTTTTTTTTTTTTTGTATTTTTGTATGAAGTTAACACTTGGGAGGCTTTCACAATCTGCATTACATCACATACTATGGCCAACTGCTTTATCCAAAGAAACAGTTCTACCTATTTATGCATCGAGGTATTTTATTTGAGGAAGTCAGTTTAAGTACCTTGCTTAAGGGTATTACATCACATCCTCACCTGGGATTCAAACCCGGGATCACGTCCTTATCTACCGGACTACCGAGCTACAGTTTAAATCCAGGCAGAATAGGGGGCAATGAACCACATATGCATGAAAACAGAGCTAATGGGGGTTTGAGGAAGATTTTCCTTTTATAAAGAAGTGCCCAGAAATCACACTTTGTGACTCTACAGAACATTTGGTTGTCAGGCATTTAAAATTGCCCCAGCATTTCTATATTCTAGATAACAGTCAATGCTTTGCCTGCGGGGAGAGACTCTATAAAGGCAAATGGTTCCTGCAGTTCTGGCAAGCTTTGTCACGGGTCCCCAGGAAGTAGGCGTCTTCCAAACAAACAAGACACTTAGCTAAATAAGGCTTTTAATTGGCACTGCAGTGTAAAACATTACAGCAAGGGCCTGAGCACAAAAAGGACACGCAGGGGCGTCTTAACAAGGTGAATCATCCCTATTTGTCGTCAATATTACAGACGAGAGGGCAAAACAAAGCAAATAAACAAAACAAAGAAAAAAATTTGCCCTGATTCAGACGGGGAGCTGGGCTGACTTAACAACAATCATTAGAGGGAGACGGGGTCTGTACCGCTGTGCAGCCGACGGCAAAGGCAAACGTTTAACGCGAGGAGAAAAAAAAAATGACAAGTCAGGTCAGCTGAAGAACACGGTGGGTAATTACCAGCCTTCGAGAGAATGGCAGGAAGCCGGCTCAGTAAAATGCAAGCTCAACGTCACAATGGGAAATTCATTTACTGGCAAAACATTCTTCTTTAGAAAACAGCTTTATTTTTAAATGTTATTACTCTAAATAACAAACAGGAAACAGTTTAATAAGAATGGCAGCCCCTATTTCCAGCTGTGATTTTGAGAACAGGTGCAACCTAGCAGATAAACAACAGTTGCGATTCAGATGCATGTTTGCGTCAATGATTGTCCCTCTTATGTGGCTAAATCATGTCTGCAGAACAATCTGGAGATGCTAGAGGGTTGTGTGAGGCTTAGCCACTGTGCTTATAATCAGAACTTTGCTAGTTCAGGTCCCAACCCTTGTGGAATATTCATATACTCACTGGGCCCTTTAGCTAGGCCCAAAAGTCCCCCAGGGGTACCTAATAATTGGCCTAACCCCAAGTTTCACTCTCTGCTACGTGTGTATGTTTCAAAAGAAGGAGAACAAAATGGCATATGCAGAAAGAAAGCATTCCATGGTACCTGTGCTGTACCTGTGATGGGCATCTTCATCATTTAATCTCATCAACCTACCATCGGTAGTTGCTTATGGAAGCAGGAGATGAGCCGAGTGTCACCTGTGGTGATAAAAGCAAGCGGCTCACCTGGACCGTAGCTCGTCAGGGCGCCGTTGGGTTAGGAGGGGAACTGAAGGGAACCCACACAGAACACAGGCATGCTGGTTGAGCGACTGTGCCTTCCTAATGGATTGGTAAGCAGCTAAACGATTCGTAACTCTGGGCTTAATTTTCCACTCACTGCCGCCTGTTTTACATTCACGAGGGCCAGATAAAGGAATTCGAAGCCCCCTCTTCATCTCAGACCCCTGGCTAATTTCCCCCGTTCACCCTTGAAACTATCTCCAGCCACCCAATTCAGAGCAGGCACCGTCCTTCCCTTGCAGGTGTCTCTATGGTTCTCCAGACTTCAAATAAAGCCCATTGACATCGGCCGCACAGCGGGACGCCTGACAGAGCGGACCGGGAGTGAGCGAGCTGACCGGCACAGTCAAACGGAATAAGCTGAAAGCTGGAGGATCGCCAAAATTACAGCCCGTGGAAATCCGAGTCTTTCCGGTCGGCAGTGCATTGTGACCAATTACCAATAGCGGAAAGTTTGTTTTTTGCACTCTCACGCTTGCTATAGCACAGCTGTGAAACTCTGCCTGCGGGTATCCCATCTACTAAGCAAAGAAAAAAGTGTGATGAAGACCAGGTCCACACATACGCACCCAGTATTCGGGTGTTGAGTAAGCCTGCAGGATTAACTGTTTTTAAATCACGATCTCGATTTATAACCCCATGCAATCTGAATATTACATGCCGACGATTCGGCAGTGTGTGCATGAGCGGGTCGGTCTGTTGCCTCAAACCAATGGCTCTCTTCATCTCCATAAGCTGTATCAACAAAGGACAGCACTGCGTTACACCACGAGATAAACTGTACACAGGAAGAGGAGGCAGATATGAAAACAAATCAAATGTGTGTGACAAGGTGAAAGAATCTTGAAAACAAGAACAAAATGATTAAGGCTTTGAGAAGACGCTTCATTTTGTGGTGAGGAAGGGAAGAGAAACTCGATCCTTAATGTGCTTGTCCCGTAAAAGGAGTGAAAATGTTTCAAAAACACAAAAATAAATACATGAATAATAATAATAATAATAATGTCTGTCTTGGCCTTCGCCAAACATAGCATATAGCCATGGGGATATCCCAGAATTAAAAATTATTATTATTAATAGTAATAATTAGAAAGAAAGAAAGAAAGAAAGAAAGAAAGAAAGAAAGAAAAAGAAAGAAAGAAAGAAAGAAATACATTGCTAAAAAACTGTGAGAGAAAATAATCACAGTTCTGGATTAAAGATACTCGTATTTCAATTTTAACCAGAAGCCCATGTATTGAGTGGATTTAACTACATGGACACCACACTGAGCAACCTAAATGGACAACCGCAGTCACCACCGTGTTTGCAGCTGACGGGCAGAAACCTGGGGCTGGAAGTTCAGTAGAACGTCATATGCGGAGGCTTGGGGAAGAGTGTGTGCAAAGAGGGATGGGCAGATTTCAGGTGGTGATGTGTGGAGGGGGGGGGTCCAGGCAACATGTCAGAAAGTGCCAACAAAGAGCACAAAAGCAAAAAGAATCGCATCCCGGGGTATAGACAGTGAGATCCAGTTAAGGCATTGTTCTGAAAAGCCCAATCGGTTGGGTTCCCTACAAAGCAGCACCAGTACCAAGGAGTACAAACACAACCAGGACAGTCAAGGATCAGACCCAAATGAGCAGAGCACGTAAGCCGCGTCTTTCACACGACGACAGCTCAGATACCGTCTCGGAGCGAGGACCGGAAATCCACGCGTTGTTCTGCTGTCTCTAAACTCCGAGCGGCTGCGGAGCAAAGAAAACGTGGAAAAAAACTCAGCAACAGCAGCTGCAGCAGTGAATCTTTTCAAAGTGCAACGCTTTCGCCGGACTGAAAGCGGATTTCCCCAACAAGCAAAAGTGATAAACATGATGAACACCAGCACTTCGTTAAAATAGAGAAACAAACAAAGGGAACATTTCCCTGCTTTAAATTGTCTAAAAAAAGAATATAAGACAGGCAAACAAGCAAACCCAGCCAAATTGAATCAGGGGCTTCAGTTGTGTTTACAATGTAGCAAAATCTGTTGATAGTCCTGAAACAGGAGCTACTGGGTAGATCAGTAGGTTGGGGACTTGGAGACTGGCTGGTTAGTTGTACCCACGCTGGGTCTATAAACTAGGCCCTTGGCCCTGTCCTTCAGAGATGCTGTCTGTACTGGCATTATTACCCCAAGATTCCATTACTTTTATGTTGCTTTAGAGAAAAACATTTGCCAGATAAAGAATTTACCACCAGGGTGAGGCTGCACAGACATAAAATTAGAATATGTAAAATTTTATTATGCTGTTTCATCCTCTGAGTGGCTTGATTTGAGTGTTTTATCTCTTTATATGTTTGTCTTTTTTATCAGGCAAGATCAGATTTGAAGCAGATTTAGTATTACAGTGGGAACAGTCACTCAACCATAGAGTCATAAGTCCAGTTCATTATGTACTACGCCACCTTCAGCTACCTCTAGGAAATAACGATTTAAAAAAAAAAAACACTCAAATCTGACCAATGAAAGGAGTTTGGTCCTGCAGAAAGTACAAAGTCACTGCTGTGTTTGACTTGAGACCTACATGTTGCCCTGAAAGTGATTTTTTTTGAAGCTCAAACATTGTTAGGGTCATGGGTTCCTCTGCAGGGGAGTAAACCGCAGACTCCGAAACGGCGTATGCGAGGTGACTGAAGGGGGCACTCTGGAGTCACTGGGGGAACAGGAAGAGGAAGATGAAAGGCTGTGATCAAGTATATACCTGGGAAGGGACAAAACGTTTCAGGCCTGGTGGAATGCCGGGTCGGGGGTCGTTTGATATCGGGGTCACCTCTCAGGGAGCCCAGGTGCTGAATGTTCTCTCCTACGGTACTGGAGATTTGTAGTGCAAATACAACCTTTTCCAAAGGACAGCACTTTCTATTCCATGGCGGACCCCCGGCTGTAAGCTTTTGTTCACGGACCACTTGCATCTCGCTGCAAGGGGTCGAACATGCTAGACTGCTCTGATGGAGACAGACCAAAAATATATCTCCCCCCGGTTGAAGCCGGGGGGGGGGGATGCAGTAAGTGGGGGTGGGGGAAGCAAAACAAAAACTGTTCTTTCAAAAGGATGCACTCTCCATCGGTTGACAGGTGGATGAACTTTGCAGCGATGCATGATGGGTATGCACTGGGAACGCCCCAAGACCCCTTTATAACAAATCTCAATCTGAAGAGTGCTTATTAAAAATAAAACTCTTCCTAGTGACGGTTCCCCTGACTTCCACGCCTGCTCAGCAGTCTGCCAGCAAGCCCGTCTCTGCCTGTGAATCCTTTCTTCTTTATTTTATCTGCTTGTTTTAAATGTTTAAAACTTTTTAAAACAGAAAAATCAGGACTTTTGGCACCCTCACTTAGCCTGAGCAAGATCTACCAAGCTGGTTGGCATCACTGTGGTCCAGAGTCACCACTGGGAGAAAAAAGCTTTTGCCTGCAGATTTGACACAAAAATATCATCATTCCTTCCTGCATCATCAACCCCCCCTCCTCCCACCATGATGACAGTGGTCGCCGCGGTCAGTTTCTCGGCCTCTTGCCCCACACGTCTCTCCACCTCCCCCCCATCTGGGACTGGCAGAGAGTAGCTCTTAGGCCTCTGCTTTCATTAAAGCCTTTACTTTGTGACACAGCCAACTCCGTGTCAGACAGATATGTCACACACATCCCGTGGTGCAGCTACCCAGAGCGAAAGGGGAAAATTTACAGCGGGACAGTCCTCACCTGACAATTTGCTCTCCGTAAAACAGAGCAGCTAAACTGGAGGTGAACTACCTGCAAAGCGGATCACCCCCCCCCCCGCGCACCCCCCCCCGCGCGCGCAAAAGGCCGACGTCCCAAGCCATTTGCCGCTATGTTGGTCGGAAGCCTGTCAGAATCTGATAAAACCGATTACATATTAATGCCGCATCAATGATTCAACCCCCTGCCCACACGAAAATCATGGAGAACAAAGAGGAAGTTGGATTTTTGCTGCCTTTTGTCATGAATAAAGTCTCTAATCCTTGATTAGATTAGCAGTTTAGAAGGTGTGATCAGCACACTTTTGATAAACCAAAATCAGTTTACAACCCTGTGGTATCAATTTGCAGATTCTCTGTCACTGAGCTGCCAGGACCTAAATACAAACGAAACATTTGCTTTTGACCGATCCAGCAAATGGCCACAGCAAATATGAGACTTAGGCAGGTCTGAAGGTAAACACAATATTTTAGCATTTTAGGGTGACCATATTCAGCTGTGCAAAAAAAGGAACATCAGGGGCAGGAAATGTGCACACAGAAAGTATTCTGAGTGTAGAAAGCAAATGTCAACATGACATTTCAGGCATTTTTAGGCTCCAAAAACGAGGATGTATGGTCACCTAAAGAATTTTGGTTTTAGCGTAGCCTTTAGCTTTGCTGCTAAGACGGCAGCATTGCAAAATGAATAAAAAAAGTGAAAGTACTTCATGGTGTTCAGGGTGGGATGATTGTTGGGCATATCTCAGCCTCTGTTTTGATATGAGCATAGCATATTTTTTTTGTGTGTTTTTTGGAAAAATCCGAAGGACCTCGTTAGCGCCACAAAATAGCCTAAATGAGAGGGCATCGTCATGCTGCTGGCATACTACCTGAAGTGCATTAGCACAACGTAACTCGCTGCCGGTGTTTGACAAAGGTGTCCAATTACCTCACCAGATGCTTTCAGCCGCACCATTCGTTCTGAAGAGTGTCACCTGGTAGGCTGCTGTACTGAATGTGATTTATGAGAGATTCCTGCAGTGTGATCTGAGGGTATTGTCAGGTCTAAATCGGTTAAAACAAAAAAAAAAAAACTGTAAGTAATTTAGGATAAAATGTCAGAAAAGAGACAATTTAAAAAAGGAAGGCAGATTGATGTAGCCCTGGCAACTGCAGGTAGTACGTACTGATTCCCAAGTGGGCATTGGGTCTCGTGCTGAAAACTGCCAAATTAAAGGAATCTCTTGAGAAAATGAGGGAAACGTGAAGACAGGTGTTCCCACACAGGTCTAGCTTTTGATGTAAGCAGTTAACATTGCGACACGCTTAGGGTTATGCATGCAATGGAAATATTGGTGAGGAAGCATGACAGATATACAAAGACATTGCCTGATCTCTTGTGGGAGATTCCTGGGAAGATGTTCTCAATCCAGGCACTATCCGAAAGCTGAGGCGAATCAGAGTTGTTCTGGCAGCTGGGAGTGATCCAGTGCCTTATTAATGTTAGTGTTGCCTTTGTTTGGGCACCAATGCATGGCATTAATATCAAATAATGTTTGAAGAAACAGCACCAGAGCACTGGGGAATGGAACATCTCATTAAACATGTCTGTCACCAGTTTTTTTTTTTTTTTCACAAAAGTCCACAAAGAAACCCATGTACACTTCCAACGATTGATGATATGTCAAGCAAGGAGAGGCAGCGTGTTGTCAAAATTCAACTTTTTGGATAGGGAAAGATTCCACTTTGAGTGGCCCCACTGCTGGTCTGGCCACTTCGATGAGGACGCCACCAATCCCACGATCAGAGGGTGATACTGTAGCTCAGGTCCAGAAATTTAAAATCCAGACCAAGACCAGCTGAGTACTCTGTAAATGTGACTCTCTATACTCAACAAAATCTTGGACTGGATTTTTACTTTCTGGACTTGAACTATCTACCTCTTGCTTACGTGCTTTGTCAAAACCCTCCTGATCAAATGTTGATTTGTTGGGTGCCAGTAACTGGGGGGAAAATTACACAAACTAAAAATGCACCTTGACTATGGGAATTATTCAAAGAAAAAACAAACTCCTGATATGGACAGAGAAAGCATTTATACAGTGCTGGCCTTATCTGAAACTCTTGTGCAAAGGTGGAGCAAAATTAAGCTGTTTATCTAGCTGGCCTACCAGGTCGTCTGCCCCAACTATTTGTAGGAACTGAAGAATGAATCTCATGCCCTGCTTTTCAGTTTCCCCTTGTGTGGGCGTGTGTCTGCTTGCTTGTTTGTTTTAAATGTCACAGATGTGCTGCTTCGCGTGTGTTATCTATACAGTCTGATCTTCATGCAGATTTGAATCGGACACCAGCATTCTCTGATCCACGCATATCGCGGGTGGTCTTTATTAATTTTACGTCTCATGCAGTGTGACTGTTAGCCGCTCCTGTTATGAAGGTGATGGGGGGGGAGATGATTCCACTCTGTTATTTTGACAGGAATTGAAGAGGGTTTCTGCACTGGAATCCGATGTTCGGGAGGCCGGAGTTGCTCAGTTAGTTGTTTCATTCTCTGTGGCAGGAGTATTCTCGGTGTGTGTGTGTGTGTGTTGACATTTAATATTTCTGGGGTAATTTGAGAGCCCAGTGGAAGATGTAACCTGGTTTTAGACTTCGGTGTTACATTCCAGCCAGCGACTCTACCTCTGATGGATTTCTATAGACTTAGTCCCTGGAACAACAACTTTTCGCTGAGCACAGGTTAGGGTTGCTGTTGGGGATTTATTAACCTCTATCCTAAACCTAACCAGCAAAACCACGGACACAAAGATACAAAGGCTTTGCGACCCCCTCTCCAAAATGGAAATTGGGGATCTGGAATTGGCAAATCAAAACCTATATTAAACAGGACTAGACTAACTAGTCAAGCAAAATTTTATTGTTAAGTAAGATTGGAGTTGTGTAACAAATAATTTTATAAAGCTCTGGTCAGAAATATCCAGCTGTCAGATTTATGCCGCGTTGAGTTTGCAGTGGCTAAAAATAATGAGTGAGTTTAATTTGTGATATAACAAAGGATGAACCATTCACAGAAGGCCAGAGACAGTCATTAGATTTGTTTCTTTAAAAAAGATTCTGTCATACGTGTAGAGCCTTGGAGCCAGCTGCTGGTTCTGCTAGGCTCTTAGGAAATCAGGACCTTCAGAGGAGATGAAACATGAATGGGAACCTCGCTGTACTCCTGCTGCCCTACAGGAACAGGCATCTTTCCCAGATTTTTGCCATTTCACGCAAGAGACGGAGCATTAAATCAAACAATGGTCAAGCGAGGACAGCGACGGAACGGCACCGCTGTGCTCACCTTTCTTGTCCCCGAAGAAGAGAGTCTGCTGTGCAGGGTTTGACCACTGGAGGGAGGTGTTGTCATTGTGATCCACGCGGCAGGTCATGTCGGCCGTCCCCCCCTCTGCCACTGTCACGTTATGTGTGATGGGGAACTGGCCCTGGCTGCCTGTGTGGAGAGAGGGAGAAAGAAGGTCACATGGGCTGGGGAGGGTCACGTGAGCTGGAGAAGGTCACATGGGCTGGAGAAGGTCACATGGGCTGGAGAAGGTCACATGGGCTGGAGAGGGTCACATGGACTAAGCTGCTCGCTGTACCATTGTCTCCATCCAGGAGCAGCCTTGGAGTAGATTAGTCTGAGACTCACTATATCTGTTCCTCTGCAAAAGCACGACCAACAACGAACTGCTCACTTTTATGCTGAATTAAAATAGTGTCACATGATCCTGGAGACACCATTGTGTATATCTGAAACTTAAAAGTTCCTACACTGCCTACACAACTTTACAAAAATGCATATTTTAATTTAAGAAAGGCGGCATTGAAGGTATTCTTGGTACATCCAAGCGCGCCAAAGATTATTAGCATTTTTTAAGCCACACTCCCAAGCCTTCCGCCTCCCCCGGAGTTTTGAACTTCCAGCCACCCTTGACCAGTCCAGACTGTGAGTTTCTGCGCCGCCCATCTCCGTATGCCCAACGGCCCCAGAGCCACTCAGCTAGCTGACCCAGCATCGAAGCCGAACCGCGCCTGCTGCGAGAGCCCGCCTACTCATCACGCTAGACTGTGGGAGACAGTGCGACGCACAGCAAGGAGGGGGCATGGCATGACCCCAGTCATCCCCACAGCTTTACATGCTTGGCCACTACTTGTCCTCACCTTCCTGGTGCCCCCTGGTGCTGACTGATGGAATTACCCATATAGCGGCATCGATACAGATGGGGCTGCAGAGTTATCCCAAAACCTGCCAAAGCCACCACAGGCCATCCCACGCCATCACATCCCCATTTCCGCACGCATGTGGTCTCCCGGATTAAGCACAGGAGTAGCGAGTAACCAGGAAGTTGAACTCGGGTGTTTCTGTAGGCGGGAGGCCTGAGGCACACTCTCTGTGGGTGACAGACGAGGAAACACCCTAGGGTGAGGACTTACGATCCAGCAGGGCGAAAAAAAAAAAAAATCACACCCTCTTCTGTGGTACCCTTGCAAGGCATTGACTCCAATAATTCCGATTTACTGCACACCCACGGGATGACGACGGGAAGCATTTAACTCATAACACGGGAGGAATTTAATTGATATTGCAGAGCTGTTTTTACACAACACACCGACATACTGCTGACTCTAATTTGGGGAATAATTAACATCAAGCAATATTCCTTGACTCTGCACAGGTGTGTCTCACCATCAGCGAATAAAGCCTCCAAACCAGTAACTCACCAGTCACTAAACAGTGAACTGATTAAATCAATGTATCAATGATCAAGAAAAAAATGGAAAAATAGTAGAAGCCATAGCGTCAGCGTCATTTTAATAAAAACCAGCAAAGGTGGATTTTTACTTTCTGGACCTGAACTATCCACCTCTAAAACCAGTAACTGGCTTAATTGTTGATATATACAATCTCTAAATCCATCTTTTACTGCTTTTCTTGGCAGGGTTTCTTTTTTTGGGGGGGGGGGGGGGGGGTAAGTAAAATTATACATAAGTTGGATTTACCTTCCCATATCATTCAAGAGAAAAAAAGCCAAATATATACCAGTAATAAGTACTAAAGAACACGTAATATACAAATGAAAATATAAAGTGTAAATTTGTTTAGAGGCACATGTCTCCTTTTCACATTAGTGCTTTTATAAACGTGAATATCATTTGCATAAGTCTGGATTTACTAAAGGGAGCCAAATGATGCTCATTTTCAGTGTTCGTAATTTTACTTTTGGGGTCTACTGGTAGAGATTTACATGCTTTAGTGTTCCAAAAACATATTATTTTTCTCATACAGTACATCTTTGTTCACCATGTCTATAACTGTCCGAAATGCTCTGTTAGAGCTTTAAGCCCCACCGCCGATGAGCCCAGTTGGCTCTGATTGGTCAGTTTGCCCTACATGTTCCACTCCTGTTGGAAACAGTTATTGTGCAGACAGTTGGTTGTGTGTGGGCGTGCCAAACTTGCAAGTAAGTGGCCAATAAGGATTGTGTTATGAGGTGACATCACCATGTCAAGGAAGTAAGGGCTGGAATTCCAACAAGGTGTTTCAGACAAATTAGAGAAGAGTGGTTTCTGTGGTGAGAGTTACTACCTTTGGCATGTCCTTTGGCCCCTAAGACTTTGCAGACCATTTGCATGGATATAATGCTATGTAACACACTAAAGAAAAGGGAAAACTGGAAAAACATGATAGGGCCCTTAACTTTTGCTTTAA
The DNA here is from genome assembly GCA_026776725.1 of Gnathonemus echidnorhynchus. Taxonomy (NCBI): domain Eukaryota; kingdom Metazoa; phylum Chordata; class Actinopteri; order Osteoglossiformes; family Mormyridae; genus Gnathonemus; species Gnathonemus echidnorhynchus. The sequence continues at coordinate 13,666,397 of JAODJU010000036.1, forward strand.
AAATGTTGAGAGCTGCCTGTATAGAATTTACACACAATATGTACATTTATCATACACTTGCAAAAAAGAAGTGGAACAAAGAATAAAATAATAAACCCTTGCAGAAGCACCAACATATGCAGATGTATTTATGTTCATTCCAGCTTAATTTTGCTAAATCACCCCGATGCAAATTTTTGCTCTTTGGGTAATGACTCTAATGGGAGACGGTGATGGGAACATCTCCAGCGTGATCTTTCGCAGAACCTTCTCAAAAACTGCTTGCCAGCAGAACATTTCTCTGCGTTTCTCACAGCTTTGCCTCTAGCCAGAAGGGGATGAAAGCGAGTGACATTTGCCCCGGAGATCCGCGGCATGCGTGCAGTGGAGATGGTCTGCCGTCGCCAACCGCTTTCCACTGGGGAAGACCTGGAGCTCCTGTGCTCTTTCATGACGTTCAGGAACGAGGCCACCATGCAGCAGCATAGGAGCATTTCCATTCAGCAGCAATTCTACAGAATCTGCAGAAGCAGAAACTCTACTCCAGGCAAAGCAGAGAGTGTATGGGGGTTTTCCACAATGCATCAAAAATATATTGTCATATACTAAAAAATATGCTTCCACGTATCTGGTACAGGTAGATGGTGCACCTATTCCAGGAGGCATAGGGCTTGAGGGTGTCCTGCATGGGATACCAGTCCATCAAAGAACATTGAATAACACTGAAGGAACCCTCAGAAGCACTTGGAGAACCAGCAAATTGTACACATGCAGAGCTGGGGATTAACTTTCAGCCTACCAGCTATCAACCTGAAGTGTAAAAACATAAAATACATGAAAACTGAATGAATAGCATTTAAGCATACGGAAAACAACTAAAATAATTCAGTATTACATATTTGAGTGCATTATAATTTCTTTTTAATCAGTACTTTCTTGATTCGACCCAGTACTGCTGTTACATATATTAAAAACTATAGATAATCCATATATTTTATTCCATAAGGAATGTCTGCTTGGACCACATCTGTGGGCTTGCAATTTATTTGTACATAAAAAAGTATATAAGATTTCGGGGATTTAGCTGTCAGCCATTAGGATGTGTGTGGAAGTTGCATAGTAATAGACTGACACAGATTGAATTATTTTAGCTGCTCAACCAGATGATAAATTGTCCCGGAGAGGAAGGTGATGGGACCAGGCGGAGTTTTAGGGAATGACATCGTCGTGCGTAGGGATCTCTGCAGCCTATCTAGTCCGAGATGAAGACGGAGTCATCAAGAGGATCCTAAGACCAGAGGATATGAGGAAGCAGAGGTCTGGGGGGTGGGGGGGTGGGGGTGAGTGTCGGGGAGTCACACACAGTTAAGTGTTTGAAAGGGACAATGTGTGAGTCGGGGGTGGGAGAAGGGGATAGGGTAGCTTGGCTCGTATTTTGAATGATGTCTCACCTGGGGAGGGTTGTTGAGGGAGGGTGTGAATGTAGGCGTGTCACCGAGGTCATCATGGCGACGTGTTAGGGGACAGGGAGCAGAGTCGCTCTGTCGCATTAGTGACAGCAGCATCATGCAGTGATCGCATTGGGGGGGGGGGGTGTCCAGTTTAATGCACAAGCTTCATTGCACCTGATAGCCGGGAGAAGAAGACACAGGAAGTGCATAGCAAGAGGTTAAGAGCTGTCACTCCTCTGATTGGCCGGCTGGACACTGTCCTCCCCCCCAGCCGAGGGCACGGGGGCATCATCTCTGCTCCCAGTGCACGACGAGGACACGTCTAAGCTGCATAAAGACAGGGGGCTATGCTTCATATCAGCTATGTATCACGGTTTGTTTTATTTTGTTTGTTAGTTGATTTTGTTTTTGGCCATTGTAGCAGACAAATAACACAAAGTTCCTACATAATTTTGTAATTCTGTACATCATCTGCAGAAAATAGAAGCCATTTGGCTCCGGTCAGCAGCAGTGGTACCGATTTCCGTCAAAACTTCCTTTTGTGTGCGCAATTAAGGACCTGTAAGAGTCATTATTTAAAAAGCATTATATAAAAGCAAGTCACGCTAGTCGCGGAAGCTTCCTGATGGTGCTTAGTTATGAATCCGGATTCAGAGGTTTTTCTACAGCGTCGTAATAAGACGTTGGACGCTTTCGACGCATCGCACATCAGTTTAAGGAGATAAGCAGGTATTAAGGAGGAAGCACCAAGGGAGGCGAGGGGGAGGGGATGGCAAGGGAAAAGGGGGCTAATCTGAATGAAGCGGGGAGTAGATAGAGGCGGGAGGCAGGGCGGTGACCTCCTGCCTGATAAGCAGGCCGATAATGAGGCCTGTGCAGAGGGACTCTGGAGGCACAGCCCGCGTACGCCGTACTGTACCTCCAGGGGGCGGCGTCTGAAGGAGGAGCCTGAAAGCAGGGAAGTGGCTGCGTCTCACTGCGCCTCATCCTGGGGCTTCTCAGGTAACACACACATAACCTTAATCAACTATAACGGCAACCTGTGGTATCCCCTGCCAGGTGTCCTGTGCTTCATGGGATAGGGCACAGGCTGACCCTGCACTGGACTGGCTGCTAGATGGATGGATGGATGGATCTATTCTTTGGCTATATGTGATTACCAGTAAATTTTTGACTTAATATCTGTTCACTTAGGTAAAACTTAGAGATATCTCTTGTGTTTTTATACAGGTTTCATAAATATATACTGAATTTAATATATTTATTCTGCATACTAGCACAATGTACAACTAAGTAAGTAGACCGTATTAAGAAAAGGTATATTTAGTGTCTTTTCAATGAGCGAAATATGCTGGATTACATTAAAGATTATTCTGGGGTTTCTTTTCCTCAAAACTCCATACAGCCCATCTAACAACCAGGAAACACAAGGGCATAACCATGATATAAAATAGGCTATTTTAGGTCCTCAGATGTATTGGCTGTATTTAGTAGGGACAGCTGCTTCATAGAAAAATAGACTGAGAAAGACATGCACAAGTGTATTCACAAAGAATATTTCGATTTAGATTTTCGGTTATATAATGTGTTTGTGAAAGAGCACTATAAATAGAAAGTTCTTAAAGTATTGTAACTATCTACAGACCCAGGGAGCACGGGGTTCAGTGTGCAGTGCATTCTGGGAGAGCTCTAATTGCTATCCTCTATGGCTTATGCTTTGTGGCAGAAGCCACCTGGACATCTATAGCTGGGCTCATGAATATTAATAGGCAGTCGCTATCCAGTCATCGCACAGCTGTAAACTGTCCCAGAATTCAGAGCAATCGCTGAATTGGCTGCATCTTCAAATCAGCGTTGGGGTGGGGGGTGGTGCCACATGGATGTTTTTGGAATGCCGCAGGAAACAATGGCGGACATCAACCCAGGAGAAACATCTGCCGTTTTTTGGATGAGGCCGCAATCAGCGCCTGGCCCATCTTGGTTTGACACACGTGGGGAAGAAACAGGCTGGGGATGGTATCGATTAAAGCATCCTGTGGTAAACCTTGCGAGCAGGAGACGAGAAACAGACACAAAGAACGTAATCTATACAACTTTGACTAAGCAGAATGTATTATTCATGCAGGAGTCGTGAGGTATAAATATCTGGCTTCAGCTTTTATGTCTCGCATAACCCTTCCGAATGATTAGGCGCGTGATTCCGATTGATTGATCCGATTATAAGATAACGGCTGAATCTCTGCTGTTCAGTGGTCCATCCTCGTCCTGGGAGAGCCATTCCATCCCGTGTGAAGCGGCACGGCTCATTGGACGAGAAGGGCATTCCACCCGCTAGGAAAGAAAAAAAAAAAAAACGTTGACCGGAATGCGGTTCGTGAAAAACTACCCTCGCTCTGATGCCACTTTGTTGGGCTTTCTCCCCCCCCCCAAAGCGGAAAGTTGGAAATATGACCCCTCTAGATGGGAACATAATGAGGCTCGTGCACCTCAGATGAGAGACCCGTTTCGGCCGAATGCACCAAATAATGGGTTATGCAGCCTCTGGACCAGCGGCCGGCACACCGTCGCGGCAGGTAAACGGCGGGCAGGAGGCTCGGAAACAAAGAACATCAATTCGGAGAACAAAACTTCATCTTAATTCATTACCTATGAATAATTAAAACATAGGGAAATTACCGTGGGGAGCCCATCTGTCTGCGTTCTGAAGCCGTCTACCTCCTAACCCCCTCCAAACACAGAGACGCGAAAGCTTCAGACAACAGACGAGAGGCCCGGCAATCTAAGAGGAGGTAGCGGCGGATCACGTCAAAGTCGATGCTCTCGACAGCCCCTATTACAGGCTAATTTTCATAGCTTATTATGTTCCCGTAAAAGCAAATCAAAGGGAGGACTCGCTCGTCACTTTGGCAGACACGTAAGACTCCCCAAGTTCAATCAGATTACATTTGTCGGAGTAGCTAAATCTCTTGCCACCTCCCACCCCCACATCCAAGCTACTTTGCGTCACTGCGACTCTTTACCGTCGACGTTTAGAATGAATGACCGACGGCTGTGTTCTGAAAGAAGAGGATATGTCGACACCAGACCCGAGGCCAACCGACCCCCGGGCCCGCCCTGACGGACCACTCGGACCTTGGGCAATCTCGGTTTTGCCTTCTCACCGCAGAACTTGCGCAAGTCCGACTTGGTGAGAACCCCGAAAGGCCCATGTGTGCAGAAGCTCATGTAACTGTCATAACTTTCAAAGAGATCAGAGGGGAATGATTCCCTTTATCTGAAGTTTGCTGGTTCTGTTTAAAGAGGCTGAACATAGCAGGGGGTGTTAGAGCACCAGGCTGTCGAAAGCTCATCTAGGACTGCATGTATCCATGCCGAAAATACACGCTTAGCTAGCATCAGTCATTTTTGTTACCTTTTATTTTTATTTAAAGTTCCCAATTTCATTTCCATTTCAGATATATTTAAGAATTCATAAATAGTTCTAGCTTTCTTTTTATTTTCTAAAAAATAAATGATTCTGTTTAATTATCCAACAGAAGACCATTAAATGCAGTGGAAAGACTGGATTTCAATTAGAAACTGTTCTTTGATATCTTTCAATGATCAGTGGTATTTTAAAAACTTCACCTAGAGATCAGCTGCTCAGATGGGAGTTGCGTGTGTGACTGGGAGAAAGAGGCGCGATCCATTGGTCCAGAGAAGCGGCTGCCCTATTTCCAAATGATGAGAACAGCTCACACACACACGGAGAATATATTCTCCACAAAAGCCTGGGAGGCAGAGGCACTGACTACATCTAAAGCCACTGGGGGTAAATTTAGGATAGAACCCAATTTCTTTGCATTTTCTCATCAGAATTAGCATTTTTCATCACATCATCTATGGAATGTTAATTATAGAAAGTTGGGTATTTCTGATTTTGACATCTATATGAAAACAGGTCACTATCAAATATTTAAGGGTGACTCTGACAACCTGTGATGCGAGTCCTATGTTAAATTTTCCTGGGTCTGCTTACAAGAAGTCTTCTGTTACCATTCAGTTCTGTCATGCACCTATAATCCAAACTTTATTAATTTGGAAAAAGAAAAAAAAATGCATCATTGCCCACAGAAAGAATAATGAATGAAAATCACATTTCTCATTGGCTGAACAAATCAAAGCTCGGATCAAAAATAATTCCAAATTAAATTAAATGAATTCACCCATCAAATGAAACGGGAAAGGACAGCATATTTTTTTGTGTTGATTTAATTTACTTTATGACATTTTATATCCCTTATCAACTTGATAAAACAGTGTAATAGTGATTTTAATTTGATTCAGGGTTGGGATTTCTTATTAGTATGTTAGACAGATGCAGGGTAAATATGCAAAATTTTATTCACACTTTTATGATTGTTATACTCTCTCTATGCTAACCCTTTATTCACATGAACTGTAATTGCTATGGCATCAGTTGCATTTTTCAAAGATGTTATCCATCCGTTCGTCTGTCCGTCCATCCATCCATCCATCCATCCATCTTCTAACTGATTATCTTGGTCCAGGCTGCTGGATTTCTTAAAGGATCATTATAATGCAATATTTAGAGAAACTCCAAAATAGATTTAGTTTCACAGATTTCATCATTTTCAGTGAACAGGCTTACAAATGGGGGGAGGGGGTGCTTGGGGGTTGATTTATTTTATACTACATTGCTGTTTTGGCTGAATTTGATTCCTGGTGTGTGAGCTCTCTGCATTGCGTTAACTAGGTCTCACAGCTTGGAGCTACTCTTCATGATTTGAAAGTCGCTCCGGAACAGTGCAAAGACGTGTCTAAACACAGCCCTGGAAAGTTTACGTCGACTTAACCTAACCCTAATCATCCACTGTGCCAGTATTCTAATTGATACGCCCTCCCTGAAAACTTAATTGGTAACTGAGCCTTAAAAGTGAGCATATTATGGAGAATGTCAACAATAAAACAAAGATATAAGTCATTCAGGATTTACACTGTTTTGGAAATCAACACATTCATTTTTCATAGTTGAGACAGGAGAACAGCACTCAGCCATCACACTGCCTATTAAACATTTGACATAACCAGCTCTAGTCAGTGACTGCATGTGATCTGATTTATTACACGCATGTGCCGAGAAAGTTTAATGCCCTCTCAACGTGGCTCTAAGATTACTTTTCAAAACTAATTTATACTAAAGGAATTCATGTGTGCAACAAGGAAAATATTTTGACGTAAATGGGTTACAGTGTAACCCGGGATATAAAATACAGCCATTTTTTTCCTCTTCTTGCTGTCCTAGGGATATTCCGAATGTACTATCATGTGCAACAAACTAAATACTAATTAAATTAAACACAGAAATGACTCCCATTAGCCTGGGCTGCAAACATTTCTAATAAGCTGCAATTTTTTTTCCATTTCAGAAATTAATTACAAAACCACAATGCAGACGAGGCAATTGCTTTCTCATTATATCAGACAACAGATGCTGAGTAATTGTAAACAAATATGTGTAATGTAAATATTTAATTATTCCACACTTTTATTAGTGGTGACCAGCTCGGGAGGGACCATAATCAAGCTGGCGGTGTGTGAGCCCATTTGGGGTTCCGTTTGGGGTTCCGTTTGGATCCACTGGAAAAAAAAAAAGGTACCGATAATAAAATGTCTGAAAGCCAGATTTTTGTAAAATTAAGGCTCAAGGAACCTTAATCCCAGTCAATCGGGAGTAATTAAATAATGACCATGTGACCATGTGAATATCGATGACAGCCGTCCCCTTTGTAGTTGTCCTTACCGTCCAGGGGACTATACCTTCCATGTCAATCACTGCAGTTAAGCCAGTCTTAACCTACTAAACTTGTGGAAAGGCTGGCTATTGGCTGGGGACCAGAAATGGGGTTGGGGATGCTGGCTATTGGCTGGGGACCAGAAATGGGAGCAGGGAAGGCTGGAAGCGAGGACTCGTGCGGCAACACAAAGGCAAGGGCAGACACTTCGCATTTTTCATGACCTCACGCTCGAGTTTTGAAACGACAGCTGTGAAATGATACAATAACGCAGGTAAAGTTGAGGGCCGTAAACCTGTTTATGGCTGTTTGTGTCTTGCTTCTTCCATGGCTCTTCTTAGTGTTTCTACAAGGTCACAGCCATTGAGTCATCGCCCTGCAACCTAAATGTCTCAACTAGTAACAAATAAAAAAACAGGTTGAAGTCATGTGACTTTACTAATAACAAAAATAAAAATGTCAAGGAGAAAAGCTGGAGGGACATTTTGACTTATTATTAGGGAGTATAATTTGTATAATTTGATAATAAATAATAAAGGAGTGTTTTGGGGCTGGTATTTATCGTGCATTTGTGGGGGGAGACGCAGATCAAATGGGTCTACATTAGTATAGCTGCATTGATGCTGAATGCTGAACCTGAACGCTGCCACAGTTCATCACCTGACTTTGATGCTGAATGCTGAACCTGAACGCTGCCACAGTTCATCACCTGACTTTCAGCCACTGACCCCCCCGATTCACCTCCCAGTTGAAAGTCTCCTGCAGGAGAGCCAGCGCCTCTCGTAATGAAGCCCCTCTCGGCCTGATGGGGGGGCCGTCTTTGCACTCATCCCTTTGCCCCCAGCCGGATGCTGTGAACTCCCTGTCCAAACTCAGGGAGCCGGAATCGTGTGACGGTTGTACACGATGATGCTAATACATACAGTGTTTACTCTGAGAGAGTGACGGGGAAGACAGTCTGCTGGTTCCTACAGGGGACCTGAAGGGCAACACACTAAAAACATTTAAGAAAACACTAAAAACACTTAAGAAACACACAAAATAAGAAAAAAACGTAAAGAAAAATATTATCGACATACAAAACCTTAATAAAATGATTGTTTCCTTGGTTATTTTTTATTATTTTCTCAATGTTTTGTCTTTTTTTGTGTTTCTTTTTTTTCTGGTGTGTTTTGACACTTCAGGGCCACCATAGTCTCAGGTGAAAGCGGCCCGTCTTGCCGTTTGTGTGTGTGGTGGGCCTCGCCCCCCAGCTGCCACCACGCTGATACGGTGCAGTAGGGAAGGCACAGAATTTTTCAGTGGACAGGCAAAGAAAAAAAATGGAATCAGAACGACATGCATGGGACCATGTGAAGACAGGGGCTTGCCGGCGAGGCTCATTCTCCCCTGCTGACCCGCTTCGCTCTCTAACGCTTCTCCATTATCTCCTGGCCGGGTGGTAGGCACAGGGCCCCTTCTCTGGGCACGGTATAATTGCTTTGCACGGCTGGAGGCCCAGCTGGCCTCCTCGTTTCCTCACCCGTGCAAAGAGGAAGGTCCTGGAGAAGGAGAGCGGGTCCTGCCAGGGGGGGAAGGGGTGGCAGGATCCCAGAATCAAGCCCTTCCCGTCTCTCTCTCTCTCTCTCTCTTCCTTGCGGCCCCCTCATGTAGAGCCTGACACAGCGGACCCCTGGAGCTTCAGGGGCCAATGAACTGACAGCGCCCCCTCTCCTGTCTCTGCTAATTACCTGTTTTTACAACCCAAACTCTCCTAATTATCCCCACACCTGTTTTCCCTGCCCGCGCTAATTAATAATTATTACAGAGAATTAATAATAACTGATTACATTTGCAAAAGTGAGCGGAGAGGATGGCGGCATCGGCGGGGGAGGGATGGGGGGGCGTGCCCAGGGCCCATCAAGAGGAAGCAGGGCGTACACGACCAGATCCTTTTAAAAACAGATAAGAAACTGCGCGAGCGCTCGCTAGCTCAGCTAACACGCACAGGATCATTTGGCACGCTGGCCTTTGATTGGCTTACCCTGTGGCGAGGCCGTTTCTGTGCTACAAACACATGGGGAAACAGATGGCAGAGGTGGTGTAGTGGAAAGGTTGTAGGTTCAGATCCCACTAGGGGGAACTGCTCCCGTGCACTAAAGCAAAGGTACTTAACCTGAATGCTCCATTACATATTCATCTGTATAAAAGCGTCATAAAAAAAATGGTATATAATTTCCTCTGGTAAAAGGCGTCTGCTATGAAGCTAATTAAGGTAATGTAATATTACGTCGTGTTAAACATCGCCTGTGGTTTTCCACAGGAGAGATGATGGAAGCATTATTTCATTAAAAGAAACAGAAACCATTTACATTTTAGTACATTTTTGGAATTTATCCATACATCTGTTTCCTTGCACTGACATGCATTCTTGCGGTTTTTATACATATATCAATCACACATGCATGTTGTAAATATCTGTCAGACTGTGTGTGACCATTGTATTGTCTTAATGTATCTATTGTATGCGTGACAACCACTGACAACCAGACACAAATTTCCTGTGTGTATGAATATGGCCAGTAAACCTCAGTATGATTCTGATACTCAGTATCATCAATAAAGGATGTTTACAGTCACCAATCCACCTAAATTGCATGATTCTGGACTGTGGGAAGAGCCCCATGCAAACAGGGGCAAGCACACAAAATTCAAAAATGCAAAGATAAAGCTGGAGCAGAATTCGAACCCATAACCTCTGAGGTGTGCGGCCACAGTGCCCCCTACTGGGCATTTGATTGAGGGAGAATGCTGAAACAGCTATATCTTTTATTGAAGATACCCATGTACGGTGGACAGGCAGGCCCTAGACACGGAAGGATGAATGAGTTCTGTGTGGTCCAAGCAGAATCGATGCGGAGTGGATAGGATAACGGGGACGTCTCACCTCATTGTTTAGGGCGTGAAAAGCCTTGGGATTGCCGATGGTCAGCGGAAAGCAGAGCCTGGGGCGCTGCCAACACTATTCGCACGACGCCAAGAAAGCGAAGAGACACCTTTCTGACTTTGGCCATTTTCGTCGCTATAGATTTTCTATAAAAGCGGTGCGAAAACCATCAGATGGAAGTAAATGATGACGGCTATCGGGGCCCGATGGCGAGTTATTCATGAGACTGGGTCTTGTCCGTCTCCTTGTGTTCGAGATCGGTCACGTGAACCATAGTAGATCTTTGAAGACTCCGGCCAGTGCTGGCGGTTATGGGAAGAGACACGCCGACGCGTTACAGACGTATCCGGGAACAGAGTGGCGAGTCCAGTGGAGAACGCGACTCGACGCAACTCAGCCATCTGGAGGCCGACCTCGGAATACCCGGCAGGTCGAGGGTGCTCCAAGAGGTAATCATCAGCCTCTCTTTCCAGGACGGCGGACAGCGGGATTTGATGAAGTGTTTTTTTCCCCACCGTGATGTGTCACGACCGACCGGCTCTATATCATTTCAGGGAGTCGGGACCCCACGATGACTTCCTCCACCTCGTCCGGCACTCCATCCCCCACCCTACATCATCTTATAATTTCAGCGGCGCAGTTCCGAAAAAGCACTGGAATACCGCAATTTTGTGTTATTATGCTATTTACAAGAGTAACAATAAGCCATTGCGGCTCAGGCTTGAATGGATAACCCATTACTGGGTTACGATGGCTGTCGAAAGGTGGCTTCTCCGGCCCACTCTCCGGGGCCGCTGCCTCGAGGCACTACGGCGGGAAGTCACTGAGACCCCACCCACCAGAAGGTGCTAACGCCTGGTCGACGTCACCCAGGTCACCCGCCACTCTTGTCCAGATGACTTCCCCTAGAACTTTCCATGAGTTCATCTCTTAATAACCTTATGAAGGTCGACGGCTCTTTAGCCTGGGTAGGATCTTCTTTTTCACACACTGCACACGCATGGCTGGTTTGTAAAGATAAATATTAACTGTTGAATGAATTGAACATCACGAGCGATTCCATGCTCACAACCGCCCTTGTGATGCTGTAACCAGATTTTAATAATGCAATATTTTTTCACCGCTGTTAAAGAATTCTCAGATTTGAATACATAAATATGCAACGTAACTTTTTAATCAAAAGCATGTTTACAATAAAAAACTGACCCGGGATGTTGCCTCATGTATATTAATGTAACTCCTTTTGTAATTTTCCTGTCAAAATATATTCCAGTGATAATTAACAACATTCAACAAGATTATATGAAGAGACACGTAGGATGCATATTGGGAGAAGATACAGAATACAGTGTAAATCTTGCTGAAAATTCAGATACATCTAGGTGCATCTGAATGGAAATGGATGGTTCTCTGTCAAGGCTTGACATTTTCAGCAAGAATATATTGATTAATATATTTTTCGTTTGAGGTCTATGGATAGAAATCAATCTTCTGATCTCTTTTCCCAGTAGTATTCTGGGGGGAAAATGCAATAAACTAAAAAACTAAAAACCAATGAAGCAAAACCAGTCAGCCAGTCAATATTCAAATTGACATATCGCGAGACTGGTCTCTAGTTCCCTGTGGTGATGACCTGCAGAAATATCGCCGAAGTAGCATCGAATGCCGCACTACGGTTTAAAATGCACCGTACAATTCATAATTGCCAATTAATAATCATGACAGTGATTGATGAAACTTTTGAACCCGCAGAAGAATATTTTATAGAGGTGAAAAAGAGCAACAAGCTTTGGTAAACTACACACAAACGATGACAAGGATGAGGCAGCAAGCAGGGCGCAGTGGATTGCAGCAGGCAGGGTGTAAGCAGTCTCCCCTGACCTGCTGAAAGATTGAGGCCTGCCTGCGTTTTTTACCAGGGGTCCCATGCGAATGTGAGGCCTGCATCGCAAGGCACTGAGGAGACCACTCACCTCTCCCTTTGTTTTTTGTAGCTGACGCTGGAAAGAAGTCCGGTAAGAGGGCAGAAAAGGAGAGAGAAACAGAAAAACAAGAGATTAGACAGGTTTTACCCCAGAGGATGGTGAATCAAAACACGATTTCGCACAGGCAGAGACGTGATGTAATCTCGCCTCCGCTGGACCCGTAATTTGAGGGTTTTGACAGGACTTTCGGAAATCTCACGGGCAAAAGAAGAGCTGCATTTTCCTCACCGCTGCCCGTATACTTGTCCGTTATTAGACAATATAAACTTACTGTTCGTAATATTGAAAATCATAATTTTAAACTTCGTTCGCTCTGTTGCAAGTTGCCTGCCGTTGCAGTTTTGCATATAAATATGTTTTTATGTTAATATTTCCAGTGAAAATGGAAAAGAGTCTGGAAAACAGCCAAGGTGGAAGAATTTTCTATATTAACTTTCTGGGTGTCTCATGCAAAAGAACATAAACACAAAGGTTTCGGAGTATGGTCATATTCTAATATATTTGTAGAAATAGGTGCAAATAATGCTTATTTGTAAGACACAACACATAATACACATTGACATTCGTGTGATGTTGTTTTCTAAAAGACCAGTAATCCCAATATTCTGCACGAGTGAAAGATGCATCAAGCTGCACTTTATATTGCTTTGAACACCATTTTTAGCAAACAATGCCAAATGTCCAGTTATTACCAAACAAGTCCCTCTATCACAAAGCGAATGGCAAGTCCAGCTATGTGTCAGTCAAGTCCATACTTAATTTGTTTGCAAAATCCTAAAACTTTTTATGTTTGTCTTTTTTACAGTACTGGGTAGTTATTCATCTCCAACATCCTTTTTGGCTCCCAAATCTAATACCATTGATAAAGTGAGACACTTTGATAAGATTCTCTTGGCTGTAAGCAGAAAAGTCCAGCCAGCACGGCAGATGAATGCTAATGGACACCCCCAGCCCTGCTAGCCAGGCTTAGCGATCGCAGGGACTCCTGGAGTGAGAGAAATCTCACCCCCTCCCCCAGCTCACTGACTCCTTGCTAAAACACACCGGGTGCTAATACTTGGGAGCGCTTCAGAATACTTGGGCCTTCGAAGTACTAAAATGACAGAAGAGAATTATTATCTTGAAAACAGTTACGTCCCATTCAATTTCCTCTCAAAGATATGAAAGATGCTTGGCTATTTTATTTCTTTACTGCCTTCCTTGATGCCCAAACAGAAACAGCATTATAATGCAGGCTCACCCAGACATTATATCTGACTCTCATTATTTTCTACAAAAATCGTGGTGCACCTCCCCCCCCAACCCCAATCCCATGGCAGCCCTTAACTCCACGCAAAATGCCAGGCCCAACAGCGGCATGGAAACGGATATTCCGGCCTCTTGTTCCCATACTGTTCCCGACCGGCAATTAGCCATGTGTCTCACCGGGAAGTCTTCTGGTCCGGGGTGCTGGGCATCGGGTCTGAATGCATGCATATTATGGTCTGGCCTATTTCTGAAATGGGGCTTGAGGTCTGGGACAGAGTCACACCGGTCGGTCCCTCTGGTGATTAGTCTAACTAGCGGTGCGGAGATCGTCACACTGTGCTCCTCTGATTACCATGCCAGATGCCAGGAGGTCCGGCCTGTCTTCTGCTGATGAGTAGACAACAAGACAACTTCACCCGGCATCTGAGCCACAAATTCAACAGTGGTCCGGTACAACATATGACCATACATTCTGAGACACCTTAAAGTCACGCATGCTACTAAAATACCCTCCATGTCCAATGTAGCGTTTTCAGTATAATGCGCATTTGGTCAGTGGTCAGGCTTAATTAAGGACATGGGCTCTGTACTCCCCGTTTCTGTGTGACACGGCTTGGTGATCCTTGTCTCGCAAGGGTGGGGGAGCTTTTTTCAAATTGTCCTCCCCCCGCCAAGAGCCGAATGACACCAAATACCGCTGTCAGCCCCCATATGTTTTCCCCGTGGCCTCGGGCCAGCGTGAGATGCGTAAATAATTCAGCCGTCCTGTATTATTAATGACATTTGAACTGTGGGTGGGGGGGGGCAGTGCCTTCATCCATTCAGAGCGACAGCAGCACATATAATAAATAGAACAAAAAAATGAAATCAGTGCAGACTTTTTGAGAGTTGTGTCCTGATTTGATTTCAGTCAGCTCAGCTCTGTAGATAGATCAGCCCCAGCTTCCTCATCATAGGATGAGATCCCGGAGAGCTGGGTTTCTCTAACTTCTGGATCAAAGGTCCACATCAGATTTCTGTTCATAGCCAGAGGTCCAGAACAATTATCAATAACAAAACAGCTTTTCATGAACGTCACTGAATTAACAATAACTTTCCATATAGACGTCAATATATAACAAAAATGGAAACAATGTAAAGACTGGTTTCACATAATTGTTTTGATTCTGTCATTGGGGGTGGGTGGGTGATTATGACGAGTTATGTGTGTGCAAACTTTGTTGGTTCTACATTGTATTTTTGTATATCAAACTATGTAAAGCTTTTTACCATGCAGGTCCGGATTCACCCCCACCGTAGACGATAAGCGAGTATGGAGGCAGATGGATCTCACTGAAAGCCTATTTTTAATTGTTCCAAAAACGAAAATATTGGAATGTATAAGTGTGACGTGGCATATTTGCTTCACTTTAAATTTGTTTGTATGGAAATCCTCTGTTGTTTACAGCCCGGAGTGGGAATCAACACTCCCATCACAAAATCATCTCCTGTCCAGGAACCAGTCAAGTTCTCCGCCAGTACTGGATTAAGGGCTGCTGTCAGACAGGTTCATAATTACACGCTTGCTGACTAATTGATTTACTGACATCAATCCCTTGTCTACTCAGGAATGTATAAGTTGATAATCCATAAAGACAAATAATACAGCTTCATGAACCGAAATAAAGAAATAAATGAAATTCATTGTGCAGAAATGTCTTCTCAGAGATATATGACAGTAACCCCAACAATCCTGTGAAGCCTTAAATTATGAAATATAATTTTGGATACATTTTGAATTACTTAGCATCTTTAGTACATCTTCGTAAACATGTCTTAAACACAGCAAATTATAGCAGATCTGTCATAAACCAGTTAAAAAGTAATGTTATGAGAGCTGCCAGCAACTGTCAGAACTTGTTATAAATTATAACTCAAACAAGCGTATCTGTTTCTTTTCAATGGTATTTTCCTTGTTAGTTTTTAATTTTTCATGCTGCTGTCTGTAACCCTTCAGCAGTGTTCCTTTTTGAATTGTCCCAAACTTTGGAAAAATGACAAAAACAGTTTTCATGGTAGAAAAATGAAAGATTTCATCAACGTTAATAGATACTAATAAAAGGAATAAACAGACTGGTTTCATATAGAATGAACAATCAAGCCAAAATGCGGTTGACGGCAACACAAACGATAAACACGACTCTTTAGCTTATTTTTCCCTGTCATGCAAAGTTATGAGAGATGAAAAGAAGAAGAGGTATCGTTGCAACATCTGCTAGCACACAAAAATAAAAGTACGTTTATTTATAGTCTGCTAAGCTGCAAAGCGTTTGGCAATATATCACAAGGTGAGGAGGAGTCTAATCTTCCTCAATGCTGTCTACTTTTCACTTTTGTCCTCCAATACAGCACTTAGCCAAATTTCAGAAGAGCACCCATGTCTATAAAATACTCTCAAGATACATCTTTCCTAGAATTTTTAAATAGGCCTGTGAACATCAATCCATCCATTGCATCCAATTTCCAACCATGTATGGAGTACATAGCCACAAGAGGTTGGGAGCCCATCCTGAGACGCACAAGGCAAGAGGCACCTTGGCATACTAGTCCATAGCATATCAATACACAACACTTCATTGATCTTTATTAGCCTACCCTGAAAGGCAGCCATCAGCATCGCGTTTGCACAAACACAGGAAGTGCCACACAGGAGGAAAGTTATGCACAACACTGAATACTCGCATTCGACACAGACGATCCACTGCTCGTACAGATCTGTCGACAAACGTTACACACCTCGACCCCAGCTTGTTCAGGCACTCACACCTCACAAGACAACGCTGGCCTTGAGGGACAGCACAGTGCAAGCCCATGCCTCCTCAGACCTCCTGCAGAGTTACTCAATTCAATCCCAGCAGTCAGAGGCTGCAGATACCTTCGAATAACTGAAAAGGAACTGATTTCTGCAGTGACTTGCCTCCTCTGAATAACAGATGTATCTCAGGTTAATGTTTCAGGAATAATACCCTTTCCTAGTCGTGAAGGAGGTACACATAATACCCTATTAAATCCAGCAATAAAGCAGACAAGCAGCCCATCAGAAGGGTCTGTCAGGACAAGGAAAGCCAAGCCATAGAGTCCAGTAATACAGTATCTGCATATAACAAGTAGTCTAATCTTCTCCAATGCTGTCTTTCTTTTTTCCTGCTTTACAAGTATCATCCACCCAAACAGCACTTTAATAAAATTCAGAATCACACCAGTGTCCATAAAACACATTAAATCGTTTCTGGATTTTCAGTTATACACACACACAGACACACACACACAGAGTGGGCACTTTGTTAGGCCTAACTACTACCAAGTAGGACCCCCATTTGCCTCCAGAACTGCTTCAAGGCTGCATTCTGAGAAGCTTTTCTCCACACCACAGTTATACTGGGCTATTATTTTTGCACTTGAGGCCTTCCTGTTAGCTTTAACAAATGTGCCCATTCTCCTCTGACCTCTCTCGTTAACAAGGTGTTTTCAGCCGCAGAAACGCCATTGACTGGATCTGTTTTGTTAGTCACATCATGGTGTGTAAAGTCTTGACACTGTAATGCAGGAAAATCCCAGGAAAGTGGGTGTTTCTGAGATTCTGAAACCATTACTTCTGGCACCAACCGTTATATCCATCCATCCATCCATTCATCCATTCACCGACACATCCATTTTCTATACCCACTTGTCCCGTGCAGGGTCCTAGGAGTCTGGAGTCTGTCCCAGGAGCTACAGACACAAGGCAGGGAATAACCCAAGATGGGGTGCCAACCACAGCCAGCAGTGACATCACCTTCACAATCCCTTAGATCACGTGCCTTAGCCAGTCTAATGCTTAATCAAACAGTAACTGAACCTCTTAATCTTGTGTGTGCTGAATATATTGAGTTCGAGCCACATGATTTGCTGTTTGAAGGAGCATTAATAAGCAGGTGTACCTAAAAAAATGGCCTGGAGGAGAAGCCGCCCCATGCAAATATCCATTCATTTAGTATTTATGATGCCGAGGTGAGCTTCTTCATCACGACGCTGCGGTGGAGTGAGGTCACTGCACTGTACTGCAGCCTGTGAGAGCCCCACCCTGCGGTCTTGGTGCTGTGTGCTTCACCCCCCCATGTCAGTAATCAGTTAGCCCTGCAGATCCCCAAGCTGCATTCAAGGGGGTAGCACATGGTTAACCTGATGGTGTGTGACTCAGTTTTGGATAGATGGCTGACAAGCTTCACTCCCACCTGTATATGTGCATATGTCTCAAAGAAGAGCGAGACGGGAAAGCGAAAGCGTTCCCATAGACCTGTTGTTGTGCAAATGACAGACAAGGACTGGGTCACGTGGAGCCTGGAGCCACATTCAGGCAGTGCAGGGCGGGATGGCTTGTGGGAGCTCTACTTACACAGAAATGTTCTGAGGACAGACCAAAAAATGATTGGTTCAGGGAGATAACCAATCAGATTGTAGAGGAGGTGGGTCCAAACAACTTGAGGAGGCGGGACTAAGACATCTGATTGGTTAGTCTGACATCTGGCCAAGATCTAATTAATCTCTCTGAACCAATCATTTTTTGATCTGACCTCAGAACATTTTTCTGCAAGTAACACTCCCATGAGCAGCACTGCTTGTCATTCGTCATTATGCAGATTACAACTATGCTCTGGCTTTCGTGCCACATGCCCTGGTGAAGCATGACCAAACTCTGACAAAAACCCGGAAACAATCCCCCAAACTCTCAACGTCAACTGCTTCCACCGTTCTGCCGAGACCCGGCATCCAGAAAGAACGGGAAAACCCAGAAGGTGCTGGGAGGACTGAGCCGACGGTTAATGGATGGGGAAGTCAGTGCATGGAGCAGCGGACAGCGTGTCCCCCGTGACAGCAGCACTCTCCTGCTTCTGCGAGGATGCTGAGGGCATGAAAGGGAGCGAGCCGGCCTCTCTCACAGAGAGCTAGGTAACGGAGATGCCGGTCTAAGTGGCCCTTCAGTGAGGCCCCCCGGAAGGTTCCCTCAACTCCTGCTCACGGCAGAGCCTCTTGTGCATGACCGGTAATATTCTCTCCTTGTGCCCGCTGTGCCGGTCTCTTGTAGGGCAGCTGGTGCCTGCTGGCTGCGCAGGTGCCATTCTGGGCACCCGACCAACTACTGGTCCCAGTGACCAAGCTGTCCTGGGACAGGGGAAGGGATGGAATCCAGCCAGTCTGGCCGCAGAGAGGCCAGGCCACACGGAGGAGAATTATAGCGTCACGTATTTGAAAGTTAATGCTCAGAATATACTCTGCAGCATATAAATTGTAAATAATATAGTGATATAGTCATATATTATAAATTTAACCCTATCCCTAACCCTATCCAGTAGAATATATTTCAGAAAAATATTCCAGGTGTGCTATAAAATATATAATGTATTCAAGCTCCATGTGTTTCTCAGCCATTTTGAATAATTTTTTTCCATCGAAATCTTAAGCATTTTCCTCATCGAACTGAGGCAGGTCACAGAGGCAGCTCTCCTCAGCACAGCGCGGCCGAATTAGCAGTTTAGACAGTTGTTCATCTTTGTTTTTAAATCGACTTTGAGCGAGGAGGCCTTGATGGAGGTAGGCAGTTACAGGCCGGAGGGGGGCGGCTGGTCTCAAGGCTTTAAAGTCACTGGTAGTGTATGCTACAGATTAACAGGCAGGGTCACTTACTGTCCTAATGCTGACATCAATCATACCACTGACCACTGGGATTAAGCAAAGCTCTAAATCAGGCTCGGACTGAGGATTTCTTCCCCTGCTTCACATATTGATGCAGTATACAAATTATTTTCATTAAAAAGCCCAGGGTTCACTTTCTACCTTGAGGGCGGCACATCGGCTCAGCAGGCAGCTCTGTAGCCCCCCTCCTCCAGGGTCCTGGGACTGATTCCCGGCCCCAGCTCTGTGTGGAATATGCATATCCCCATCTGTGTGGTTTTCCTACTGACATAGTCCAAGAGCAGGCAGTTCAGGTGAATCTGAGTGTCTAAACTGCCCATTGAGTAGGATGGACTGGCATCCCCTCCAGCGGGTCCCCTGCCACATGCCCTCCGTTTCCTGGCTCGGGCTCCAAGGCTCACCACAACCCGGTACTCGATGAGCCAGTGTTTCTTAATCCGGTCCTCAGGGACCCCAGACAGGCCATGTTTTTGGTCTCTCCCAGCTCCCTACCAAAAATGTGACGTGTCTGGGGGGGGGGGGCAAAAACGTGGAGCGTCCGGGGGTCCCTGAGGACCGGATTGAGAAACCCTGCAATGAGCAGTTACGGAAGATGGAGGGATGTTTATCTGGTCAGTAACACTAAATGACACGCTTTCTCTTCAGGACGCTTTGTATCATAGAAGGCTGTTTCAACATCACTTTCATTCTGTCCAATATGTACAGTGCAGAATATACTTCTATAATTAATAAGCAGAGTTAAAGGGCCCCACAGAGCAGCGTATGGAAATAGCATCACTGTGAGGAGACTGCAGGTCCACTTCATCGTTTATTTTGACTAAGTCACATTTGTCTCCATCTTCTCAATTAACTTCATTTGCTATAATTTTTTACGAGAGCAGGGAATGTACTGAAGTGGGCGCCAATTATTTAGCAACATCACACCGGCCGCATAATAAGCACAGAAAACATCGCTTCCAGGTTGACGGTTAACCCTCATTTGCACATTTTCCTAGCAGAAGTTACAAACACACAAATTATCGTTGTCACAACAGCATGCAGAAATCAGTTTCAGGCAACATGTCTGCGAGGCCAATTTGACAGCCAGCCTCTCAAAGAGTCTCATAGCTCCCGCTGGTTATTCATAATCTCATGATCTTTGGCTCCCATCAAAGACCAGATCCATATGGAAATCCATAAAGTACACAAAATTGCCCAAATTACTCCGAGGCTCTGGGCACGTCTGCTTCCAAACAACTCCAGGGGCGGCAGGAGGGAATCATGAATCACTTGAGGTGGAGCATCAACAAGATATCAGTAAGGAATGGGGGCCACGGCTGGTTTTTCAACAGCAGGGGGCGGATGTGTGCAGGAGAGGATGTGGGGGGGGGGCGGGGGGTTGGTGTGCTTGATTGAATACTATAGCACTTTCCCCCAGGTGACTGATGGACACAGGATAACATATCAGAGGCAAGATGCAGAGGTCGATGGTCACCTTGGTCACCAGCCTCTGTTATTTCATCATTTGTCAAGACTGTGTCCAAAATAATTAAATGTTCTTCCAGTTTGAAAAAAACACCCACAGAGAAGACTGCACCTTATTATGACAAAGAATTTATCTGTATTAAAAATCTAGCCCTTGGAAAACACTACAAAAAAGTAACTTAACACATGACAAGCCAACATATAAAGAGAAAGGGGTTATTTGGAAAAATAAATGGTATAAAACTTATAAAAGCATCTACAGTGTCTATACATTTGTGAGCATGATGATAATTTAGTTTTTTGGAACCATTTCGCTGCTGTATAGTTTCAGTAGCAGAAGATTAGAGACCCATAGGGTGTTTGTTTCAGTAGGCAGGGAATACTTATATGAATGGTAGTACATTATCTTTGGCTTGGAGTCCAGCACAGGGAATTGTACCTGACCGCCAGGGCGACTTTACTGAACCTTCACATTAGGACATCATACCCTGAAAAATAGAGGTGGAGATGGGGGTGGAGATGAGATGCGGAGAGAAAAAGCTGGAGAAGACCAAAGGGCCAGGGACACTTATGCTCTCTGGCTGAGTTTGATTAGTAGCTGAGAGAAGTTCCGGAAACGTCTCCCCGAAACACGCGTGGATCTGCACATGGTATGATTATCGCCTGGTGTTTAAATGGGGGGGGTGTCTAAGCGCTGCATTTTTTTTTTTTCAAATAAGCGCAAAAACTTATTAATTAGACAAAATATACGTATTTACAACAATCTCGACAAAAGCCTGCCCGCTGTCAATTTACATTTCCATAAAATGGCTGGAATTTAGGTTGCATCACAAAGGAATTCATTTTGAAAAGCTGAAAGCCTATTGGTTGGATTCTGGCTTTTGCTGAAATGTAATTTGACGGCGGTAACTCAGACAGAGCAGGTAAGGTGGTGTCAACACAGGACACCCCGCTCAGACAAAGGCTGTGGACGAAAAGGCTCTACATAGCACCACACCCCGATTTCTGACTTCATCACCCATATATTATGGCAACAATTTGCTTCAGGTAATTAGGCTGTGATATGAGAGGAAACAGTTTCTGATATTTTGTTTGCACCAAACCCACACAGTAAAACTCACATAACTGGCTACGCGCGACTCTAAAGCCACCATTATACAGAGACTGCAGCACGTCTCTCCACTGGAGACTGACCAACAAATCCGTGCAGATTAAAAACACATAGATCAATAACAGTCGTTCCCAGGTGGCGTCTCCCTCATCTCTAGCACACATAGCATCTAAAGCTTAAAACAAATTTGCTGGCTTTATTACCCTTAATCTCCACTACCTTATACCCAGTTGCAAGCCTTTCCCTTTGTTCTATATGTTTACACGCCAGTTATAAATTACATACCTCCATTAACACATTTAATGACAGTCCAATTCCAGAATTACATATAATGCCAAATGTCAGAATTACTTCCTTTGAGCCAGCTTAGATTTTATAAGAGAGGCGTAATTGCATTTTTTTTTCAGAGCAGGGGAATTTGGCACCAGCCCTGTTGTATACTGGCATGAGGATCTCCGGATTGATGGTTGCCAACGACAACCACAACGGTACCATTTCCTCACGTTTTAGTTAAATAAGGCTATGCGGCACGGTTAGGGGTTCGAGAAGAGTCCATCATTAAAGAGCCAGGATGGTGGATAACTAATCTGAGGGGACAGAGGAGTGACAATTTGGCAAATTCCATATTTATGAGGTGCGGACAAAGAGTAGAGGAGAACAATTTGTTCACAAGGGAAATGTATTAAATAGAAGGAATACAATTATCAGTGTAACACAGGCACTGTAATGACGACCACTTAAACTTCATTAGTTGTGTCAGCCTGTTGTTGCGGTTACCCTCCAAGCTCACTGGCTGGGAGTCGGCGTTCCAGGGGGGGCCCCATGGACTGAATGCCGTCTCCTTCGGCCCCAGCACTGCCGTCTAAGGCAATTAGACACTTTCTCCAAAGTCCTTTTCATGGTTTCTTTGAATTTCCTCAGTTCTGCTACACTAACTCTATTGTCCTCTTTTTTCTTCCACTTTGTCAATGATTTTCCTACAAAAGAACGTGCTTTCAGATTTTATTAATGACTCAGAAACCATCAGAGCAGCTTGTTTCTTAAAACTCACTGGAACTAGAGAGGTCCCCAGGAAATGTCGAATTCAGCATTTGAGTGCACATTTGCAATAGCTGTTTATGTTTACCTCGTATGTGTTTGAGAGCGATTTTTATTTTTTTTTTTTTGTAAATTAACCTTGAGGGTTTAGGATGATGAAATTTCATAAAAGCAAGAAGCAGAAATCCCAGCGTTTGTCCATGACGATGACAAACTGTCAGATGGCTTTTATCTCCCTGTCTCGAAGAACGGTACCGAAAAATAAACAAATGTAAATAATTTTTGGCACGTCTGCTGTGATACCTCAAGAATTGGGACAAGCAGGGCTGGAATCCCACACTTAATGATAATAAAGTGAGACACACTGACTGTGACTAAATGAATAATGATTAATGGCAAGAAGCCAAACATACAAAACAGATGTTTTGCTTTCAAAATGTCTTTTAAGGTAAAACACTGAAATCGCATCTCCTTGAACTTAAAGACGAACCACTATTAATGTAGGCCAGTATCACCTTGGCCTCAGTAACATTATAAAACAAAAGAAAAACTTTCTGGGAAGTCATCAGCAAACTAGAATGGAGCATTTTAAACACTGACGGATGTGAAGAAATTCACAGCGCTGACATCGATAACGTTGCGGCATTAATAAGGCGTCGGCCAGAAACGCAGACACAAGTGCAACGTGGGGTGAGTGAAAAAGCAGCAGACACTGAGGGGTGGAACAAAATGACCTCTGGTGCTGCTTGGCCTTGCAGCGGGGGCGGGCCGGGCTCCATGCCGGGGCTCTGATGAAATATACATTGGCCCCCTTAAATATTCAGGAGGGGCCACAGTGGCCGACGTGGAACGAGCGCGGTGGTTAGCAGTGCAGACAATGAGGACGGAGAGGCTCATTATGCAGCCACGAGTAAAGAGAGATGGTGAGATAGAGGAGAGCGGCAGAGTGACAGCCGAGGCTGCACTGAATCACAGAATTCAAATGCAAATCGCATTCAGTGCTGTGCAAGTAATTACATTAAATCCTTTGTTTTGTAATGTTATATTCAATCACATTCAAATTGCATTACATTATCGATTCGCTTCGCAGACATTTGTGTCCAAAACAAGATCCATTCATTACTGATTAGTATTTTACTCCCTTTTTCAAAGTGCTTCCCATCTCTAGGGTTCAAAGCTGCAAAACTTTTGGCTTCATTTCTAGTTTCTTAACATCCATCTTCTGGTATAGTTAGTAACATTAATAACTATGATTTACACCATCTAAGATGATGAGTAGAAGGTGCCCAGAGGGATACAGTGATGACTGTTGTGTTGGTTTTCAGTTGTTAACACAAATCAACAAGCCACAGAAAGCCAGTCTGTCACATGACACTTGGGTATGTCACATGATATCAGTGTATGACACATGACACCAGAGCTGGTCACATACAGTACGGCAGTATTTTCTAATGAATTTTGTATGTGACCTTGAATATTTTTCTATTCTTTCTGCATTTGTATCCCACAGGATTATTCTGGAAAATATGCTAATAAAATGTTTCGGTCACACGTGCACTTGTGTCATTCACACCGCGACACTGAGAATCTTGTTTCCATTCAGTCCTGTGTCATGGGAGGTCTGGCATTTCTAGGATGCATGAGCGGATTTACCCCAGAGAAACCAGCTAGCATGGAAAAAAAGCTAAAAAAAATGAGCTAAAAAGGCTCATAGTCTTACTTAGAAAACTATTATTAGTTACTGCTATTAGTTCGATTATTGGTGCTAATGATTCATTTGATATGTCTTTCAATACTGTTGTTCCCAGCCCTGCACACTATGCTGCCTTCGATTGGCTCCACGGACTCCAGCACCCCTGACTGCGATAAGCGTTGTGAAGATGGACTGATGAACCAACACGGTTGTGCTGGTTCCCAATTTAAATTTTGCTGAGTTCTCTCATCTCTATTCATTAGAATCCAGTTAAAATAAATATCTGATCCATTTTGCATCTTGTGAACTCAAAAAAAAAAAATCAGCAGTGAAAAAAACACATCAATAGAATCTGATCCAATTAACATTATCCAACAGCAATAGGAGGCAGACACAATAAAATGTGCAATATTCAGAAAAAAAAGCACATACTGTTGTTGATGGTGAAGTGGAGGCAGGCAATTTGCTGTTAGGTGTTAATTATCACAGCAGTGACTCCAAACAAATAGTAAAAATAACTCTGTCCCAGAAATTGCCGCGATGCCTTCAAACCAAGGCGGCTACAGGACGGGGCGTCGCTCGCCATGATGCTGGAGGTATTCTGCAAGATCTTCTGCAAGCGATAATTGGTAGCAGAAATTTCAAATTCTGTTATCTCGTTGGCTAAAAACGGAGCAAAAGTGTGTCTGTTTGAAGACAGCTAGCTCCCAACTGTGACGCCTCTTAAATTCACCCCCCCACACACACTCCTCATTATGGAAGCAGCACCACGGAAAGATGCAATAACATTGAACTAACCAATTACGATGGTGAGAGAAACAAAAAAAAAAAAAAACACACCAGTAAACATATGCTCTTTATTCCCATTGCTTAAGTGGGAATGGTTTGCGGAGGAGCATTTTGTATTTATGCATTATGCATCATGCTCAAAGTCTTTCCAATTAAAACGCCTTGAAGCTGCCTTGTGCATGAAGGTATACATGCCTGGTTACATGGAACGATGTTAATAAAAAGAGAATGAGAGAATTGATTTTATACAGCGAAGGACTAATGGAGGTTTTATCACACACTTGATTAGGGCCCGTAATATTTCACAATTAGTGAAGGTAAATTAGGTCTCGCGAATACCTCTGGAGAGCAAGGATCATACTTCTCCTTGCTATACCCTTCAATTACCGATGTTGTGACTTCTTCAGGACCACGGGGAAGGTTGTTCTGCTGGCGGTGGTCCCTGCATGACCCAGGAAATGAGCTCATTGAAGGAAGCAAGCTTCGAATCCCACACACCTAGATATCACACCCCATCACCCCCCCTGATCGCAGGGATTCTGGCAGAACCTTGGTATTACTATTGAAGGCCCCTATTGGCTACAAAAAAACATAAAAAATAAGCCCCGCAAAGAATTCTTGAATATCAAAACATATGTCATAAGGACGTCACTCATACGGATAAACCTGCGTGTGTGAATGCTTAAGATTTCCCTTTTTAAAGGCCTTACCTCTTAATTGTGCACTATAAATAGGTCATATTTAGGTCCAACACAATTACACTGTGGCCCCAGCTATCTATTTTCCTTTTACCTTGCGCTCATTCCTTTTGTGCGGATCCTTTCAGTGGCGCTCACTACAGAATGCTAATGGGCGCCTTTTTTTGCCCTCCTTTTCCAGTGCGACCCACTGGTCCCGCAGGACACTTTGACAACCACCCTTGAAATTTAAATTTCCCATTTAAACCCTGACTTCTGCGAGGACAAAGGGAGCGCTGCCCGCGCGTGTCGCCCCCCCCCGACGCATTTCACAAGCCGACACGCTTTACAAAACTCTGCTACTTTATCTGATTCCACAACGGATCCCAGGGAAGGTGATAGTTTATTTTAATTCCCATCAAAACATGCCCTTTGAGCTCCTCTGTGGACTCCTCATATATAGCTTCTCGCTACTGATCATACGTCAGAGATACCAGGTAATAATCAGGGGCTCTTTGTTTGTCAGTCAGAGCATTAGCACCAGGGGTGGGCAGATATAGCCCCCAGATGCCCCCTCCACAGGCATCTGCTCATACTATCCATCCATCCATTTTCCACCCAAGAGGCTGCAAACTGGTCAAATGTACATCAAACGTAAACACATGTGCTGTAACACACTATGGGCAATTCAGTGGCTGCATCTGAGGACTGTGGGATAAAAAAGCACACGAAACAAGTAAGATACGAAGGGAGCCAATCGAACCCGCAACCCTGGGGGTATGAGGCCACAATGCGAGCCACTTGAACCGATACGAGTCACAAAATTTTTGAAATGACTAGATTTTTCTTCAAAGATTAATAGCAAGACCCAGTGAAGAAGCATGCAGGCCCTTGACACGACAGACATAATAAGAATATTAACACGATTCTTGGAAGAAGAGACAGGGAAGCAGATGCTGGGCTCACTTAGTAGCTAACACTAGGTACCTCTGACACAGCTCCTCTTGGACCATCTCCTGTTAGCCACAGATCTAATTTTCTGGTGTGTGAAATGTGCTAGATTAACTTTTGGCGGAGGTGAGCAATGGTGGCCTGGTAAAAATAACCATAGTAATAAGATATTTTTCTTATTTTTGGCAGCCATGCTTGCATCTTTGCTAATGGAATTTCAGCCAGCAAATTAACATTCCCTTCCTATAATTTTTAACAATCTATATTAACCCGTAGTTTCTCAGTCTCTTGTGATGCAACCTTGAACGGCGTCACCAATCATGCAAATTGATATGTGCCAATAACGGGAAAATCCTCAGGTAACATCAACGCGAACCGTCCAGCAGGGCACAGAGAGAAAAGCACAGAAAGGCACTGCTCACATTTAT
The DNA here is from genome assembly GCA_026776725.1 of Gnathonemus echidnorhynchus. Taxonomy (NCBI): domain Eukaryota; kingdom Metazoa; phylum Chordata; class Actinopteri; order Osteoglossiformes; family Mormyridae; genus Gnathonemus; species Gnathonemus echidnorhynchus. Next base: position 13,693,644 of record JAODJU010000036.1, read on the forward strand.
CACACTTTGAAATGTACAAATAGTTTGCCAGTGAAAGCCTATATACATATTTTAATAGGTGCTTCTGTATCCCAGTTTGGGGATGGAATGAAAATGTCCTTAAAAGAAGTTTAAAAAGTCCAGAGGATGCAAAGAAAATGCTTTAGGTAGCAAAAGCAGTGGAGAATGATACAGATTTGGAATCTAAAATGTTTGATTTGTTTGATCAAGGTGAGGTAAACCTTTAAGAGCAGAAATACTATAGGACAGCCTCTAGCTAATACCCTGAGAATCACCTATTACTGTCAATTTGCAATTGGACAACAAAAAAACACATCATTCTTACAACCCATCAAACTCCAGTTATCGCTCCTGTTTTGGTATTTTCCTAGCTCCAAGCTGTCTGTCGGGCCTTCTGGGGGACAAAAAAAACAAATGAATAAATAAAAATAAAGGAATAAAATCACTGATGCTGAGCGATACTGCCAAACCAACAGCCGAAGTCAACAGAATCACCCAGGCGAAGATAGTCGGCTGGAAGAGCCAGCCACAACGCCGCGACGTGTTCAGCTCCCCTCTGCGCCAGCGCGGGCCGCTAATAAAACGCAGAACACAAGTTGCCAAGTAATCCACTCATTACGGAATCCTCCAAATGACACCTCCCTGTTTCGTGGTGCATTATTCCGTGTCTGTCAGGCTCCAGCTCAAGGCGTCACACATGTTCGGCTACGGAACGGCAATATCCGGTAAATACGGATGTTTTGCGAGCCAAGGGATGGTAAGAATGAATTTTAATAGCCGGCAATGTACAATGAGTTATGCATATATACCCCACTTTTTGTATAGTACTTGGAATGGTGGTTAGCATTGATTGCCGGTTACATGCACAGTGAATCTATGCTAAGGAGCAGGAACCCCCCGGATGAGGAAGGCAGTTTTAGCTCAAGGTAGCCTTCTAATGAGACTGCTGTTCAGGCAGAGGGTTATTCTTGCAGCAAAGCCTCGAAACAGCAGTTTAATTGGCCACATCAGCAACAACAGATGGAGGAGCATTTGTGAACCTTCCCATTTTTGTAGCTTTGCACCATCCTCCCAGGTCAGTAAGGAGAAAAGACGCAATCTGGGCCGAGTTTTCTCACATTTCCGAAGGCATTCATCATGGTCGGCCCCTGACACACGCACACACGCACGTACACACAACTTCATCAAATTTCGCTGCATGTTAATTCTCATCCCAGTGTGCCCAAAAAATCCTCAAACAGTCAGTTGGTGTTAATCATTTTAGTCACAGTTTGCTATCAACAAATTCGAAGCGTCGCGCCGGACGCTGAATCAAATCGCCGGGATTAGCTCGGACCGGATCGCGCCGGCAGCTTCGGCCCGATAAGCCGCCCCCCTTTTGTTGGCATCTCCGGTGAGCTGGCTGGCTTCACAGGCCCGACCTGTATTGCAGAGGGACCTGGAGAGTTTAGGTCCTTGCTGGAATACTGTCGACATGTGAACGTGTAGGAAATCCTGCCGGTGGTGATAGGAGAGCAGAGGTGGACCGAGGTGAAGCGACAAGTCGGAATGAAGCGAGCCATGGAGGGACTTATCCTTGTTTTCAATAAACAATAACAGCCCGCAATCTAAGCGTCCAGTTCTAGATCGGCTTATGCTCACAATATGCAATATGCTCACATTTCCCTATTGTGTTTTAACGAGGTCCAAGGTGCTGAAGGATAGAGCTAAATGAATTCAGAAGGTCTCCCAGGTGCTCCAGGAGGACAAATACACTACGTGGCCAAAAACATGTGGACACCCATATTAATTAGAATAATTGCCTAATTAAGCCACACCCATTAGTGACACAGGTGTGTCACATGACCTCCTACAGCAAACATTAGCAGCAGAATGGGTGGCCATAAAGAAGAGGTTAGGGACTTTCCACTTGGCACCATCATAGGACGCCATCTTTCCGACAGGTCAGCTCGCTACATTGCTGCCCTGGTCAACCACAAGCGAGGTGCCTGTGTAGGTAAAAATGTGACAGAACTGGACCTGATCACCCAACATCCATACCCAACCTGAATGGCAATAAATTCTATTAGAATTATCTAATGGAAACCCTTCCCAGAAGAGTGAAGGATATTACAGCTGCAAAGGGCCGCCCAGCTTCATATTAATATCACTGGATTTGGAATGAGATGTTGGACAAGCTGGTGTCCACATGCTTTTGGACATATAGTGTACCTGCTCACATGGCCCCACCCACACATTTAACAGCACCGAGTTGCTATGTGTCTAATGGCCTTCCATGTATACTTGGCAGTCTACTGGGAGTCTACGACATATATCACACCTCAAAGGGTTATGGCCAGTCACAGTGCAGTATTCTACTAGTGAATATCTATGCAGTGCCCCCCTCTCCCCACCTGTGCTTACAGCCTGACAGAATCTCACAGAGGTCAAGAGGAGTCGGGGCAGACGGGCCGTATTCCCCCAGGAAAGTCTCTGTTTGGAAATGCTGCCCGTCCAGCCAGATCACAGTCCCTCTCGCAAATTCCCCTCCCGTTAACAGGAGCCAGAGGCTTCCGAGGCGCTCGGATCACACGGAAGCACCAAAGGAACGCCTGGCGACAGGGGCTGCGGGGGGTGGAGGCATCTGAAAAATGTATGAGCCTCGGTGCCCAACCCCCGACACGCGGACTTCAGCTTGACCCGAAATAGGATGCTTATCAGAAGCATCCATGTTTTTGTTGGTCCCCTCTTTTGAAAAATAAAAGAAGCACTTATTCCTTATAAGTATACCTGTAAGACATGCTGGGATTCTGGGAAGGGAAGTAAAAATAACAGGAGTAACAAAAGCTGATGGGAGGGGCAAAAGCAAAGTACAATCATTTTGGAGGAAAAAACAGACAGAAAATGAACTATCAGACCACCGAAGGGCTACAATTGAGAACTGGGTCGACAATCAAGCTTTGGGAAGCTTTACTGTTAGGGAAGAAACACTTCATATATGTGAGACAACAAGAATAATGTAAGGAAAGGTAAAATGTCATCTGATATCCAAAGTGACGTCCTGGGAGTTAAGAGCTTGACTGTGAAATCACCCTGGCGACCACAGGATTGTAACCAACGATCCAATCACAGGTACAGCATCTTCATTTACTGAGCCACACATGCTCCCATGAAGAGTACTACTCCCCCTTAGCGATGGCTACATTTTTAGCATGTCGTCATGGCGTTAGTCATAAGCATTGTTAGGTCTAATCACTATAGCCCAAGAGTATTTTAAGCCTAGCCCCAAGTATTTTAAGCACAGCCCTGAGTATTTTAAGCCTAGCCCCAAGTATTTTAAGCACAGCCCTGAGTATTTTAAGCCTAGCCCCAAGAATTTTAAGCACAGCCCTGAGTATTTTAAGCTTAGCCCCAAGAATTTTAGCCCTTCAAAAAAAAAGTCAAGCCCCAGGTAAACTTGATGTAGCCCCTGATCTTTTCAATAGCTAGAAACCCCCTGGTGTAAGATCTCTAGTAGCAGCACATCAGCGTTAAAATAACCTGAAACTGCACACCAGCTTGACGTTAGACTGAATATTCATGGGCGGTTGTGTGACTCGCACTCCCCGTGCCACTCGCCAGCAAAATTTTGACATGAAACCAACAGACCCATGATCAAAGGTTCATCTGTGCCCCCTCCCGCGAGGTCTCGCTCGGAGCAGGAGCAGATAGGCAGGTAGCTTCGCTGCGGCTATTAACCGCCGGATCTCGAAGGACGGCAGTCCGAACGGAGTCTTTAGATCGTCACTTTGTCAAATGTATATTCAGTGGTAGCTTATTATCGAGTACCTGCCAGAAATGCAACACAGTCACCAAAATAAAAAAAAATAATAAATCAACACAAACAGACCGTCGCAGGAGATTGACATTTTAAACCCGAGAGAGCAGCGGTGGGACGGTGATTAAATGACAGAATGTGACACACAAGGACAGCCGTGCCACGGACAGAAGGTAGTGGGGGCAGGGGGAGGCAAAAAAAGGGAGAGAAGAAGAGGTGCAATTCCAGTATGGGCGTAAATAATGGGTGAGTTGTAACCCCCCCTCAATAATCAAAACCAGCCAATACAACCCCCTGGACCCCCTTGAATGGGTGGAGACCCCCCCCCAGTGTTCAACCCAAAGTTATGTCCTTGAATTCCAGGGATCATTTTTTTAAATTGCTTTGCTCATGCAAAATCTGTGTAATTACAGTTGGGCCTACAGTACATATGGACAACCATCCGTAGAGGATCGCAGCAGCGATGTAAATAATGCAGGCAGACATCTCCTCCAAAGCCGCGCTTCCGGAGCCCCGATGCTGATGTAGCAGCCCGTAGGTCGTCCTTTATCTGAGCGTCGAGGCGACCCTGACACTTTTAGCTCGCTCTATTTCAGGCACGCTAAAAATACGTGTCCGTCTCTGGGCCCCGCAGCTGAAATTCTCCCAGTGACAGAGAGTGGCTTGTTATCAGCCTATAATTTAGACATTCGGGACGCGTTCAAGGGACGGAGGATCCGGGGCGGATTAACGTTATCCTCTCTGGGAAATCTGCATGCACACATGCATGGCTGAAACCTTTGATCATTCCTCAGCCACCTCTGGAAATCTTACCGGATCCTCTGGATGCTCCAGACTTGGAGAGATGTGGAGTCAGCTGGCCGAGGGCCAACCTCCTTTCGGGGATGGGAGGGGTGGATAAAAGGGGAATTACCGTGCACCTTAAAGGCTAGTTTAATGGATAATGGAGGTAGATTGGCCGTAAATATCGTGTCTGTAAATACCTGCTCTTCTCTCTATGAAAATGTTTGGATTATTTTTCAAGCTCAATAAAATTCCTTCACCGAGACTGAAATTATAGAGATTTAAGGCATGTTCCTGAGCATTATATCATTATGTCCAAGTTGGAAGAGGGGGTTATGATCTTTCTAAGGCACAGCAAATGAGGTATTGATTGTCAATTTGAGTGCAACAAGAGCCTCGGCGCTGAGATCTCGGGCGGCGATGCCCTGGGCCGTCCCGTTAAGTTTCGGGATGTCGCTCCGTTGCCGTGGTCGCACCGGCATAAATGGGTTATCGAATCGTCACTTTATGGCGAGCGCCCCAGGCCCGGCCCGTCGCCGAGTCTCCCGTCGGCCTGCTTCGGAGCGCTCCTCAAAACCGCTCTGCAGCTTCACCGGGACATTAAGGAGGTGGTTGCTGGGTAATTATGTCCACCATTTGTGTCAGGGCATGAAGCGTCGTGATGGTGGTGACGGGCATAAACGGGAGTGAAGGGACAGTGAAGCAACAACCTGTCTCTCAGCTACAGATTCAGGCTTACAGAAAAGAGGCCTTCTTGCATTATCATTTCTCCCCCAAACTATTCCCAGGCAACAATCAGATTATATTCTAACTATGAAAGCTGCCAGATGCTCATTCTTTAGCCTCGAGAAAACCGAACATAGGTAACAATTTGCGAGTACTGTACTCATAAAAGCGCACCGTTCTGCTTAATTATTTAGCCGGACTGAAGCTGCTGATAGGGGCCGTGAGATAAACTTCCATTTGTTTTCGGAGTGTAATCCAGCCGAATGAATATTCCTTTAATCATTCACGGGGCCCACGCTCCGGAGATTTTGCCCTACTTTCCGGCTCACTCCTTTTCTGTTTTTTTTTTTTTTCATCTTTTGGAGGTGTTTAAAGACACGATCCAGGCCTTTCTGTCATTTCCGCCGACGACGCGAGTGGCTTCACTGAGGCTTATCGGAGAGTTTGTTTTTATGACAAACAGGATGGCGAGAAAAGGGATCGCAGCTCGCAGGCGACGCAAGCCGTCTTTGTGTCTGTATTGTACAGCCGTGGTTTGCAGTTTTAATTTGACGGGCCATTAAATCAAAGATCAAATGACAGAGACACCTGTTCCATACATTTCAGGTACTAAAGGACAAAACAACCTTATTTTGATGAGACAGTTGTAAAGCCTAAAAGTCTCTGTTAAAAAGATACCGCATCACTCATTTGTGAATGTAGAATCACCTATTTAACGAGCTCAGAATTTTTTGTTTTCTTTTGAAGAACCATCTCAGTGATGGTGGTGTGATCGTGTACTAGTGATCTCTTATAATGTGTGCACGCTAAATAAGTTCTTCCCAGATGAAGAAATGAGATATACACACGGTCAGCATAATAATTGATAATGGGGGGGGGGGGATCTTTAGATGAAGCTTCCATGCCTGTTCCTTTAAGCTGGCAGGGAGCGCAGATATAAGGTGACATCACGAAGGAGCCAGTGATAAACTGTCTGTGTCTGTGTGTGTGCTAATGCTAACGCTAAGGAAAAGTCCCCCAGTGGCCAGCAGCCGAGCATGTCACCGGCTTCCTCCACACTCGCCCAGGAAGCTATTAAATTCGTCACTGTGATTAATTTCCTAATCCGCTGTAGTGTCTTAGGCACCGTGTAATTTGGCAAAAAAAAAAATTCCTATGACCACAAAATATATTTTCAACAGCACGAAATGAAAATTAATCCAGAAAAAGCAGAAGTACTCAGACAGGGGATTTCTGGAACATTCTATAGATTTCCAGAACAAAACCGACTGAAACATTCACTCCAGTTGGAACGGCTGGGCAATGATGTCATTTCAAAGCGAGAGTGGACCCATAAAATGGCTAAACATAAAGCTCCGTCCAAACCATTTTGGACGATAGTTTTCTAAGAAACATGTGTATAAGAGTGTAAAGTCTGTCATTAAGGGTGGTGTGGTGGCCCATTGGGTAGCGTAACGTTAGCATTCAGTAACATTAGCATGTCAGGGAAGTCGAGCAACCAGTTTACCTTGGAGGTTTTTTTTCTACCTACTTGGGAGCTTTTGGTTCCTCTCCTCTGTGGTCGTTTTCTTTCTTTCTTTCTTTCTTTCTTTCTTTCTTTCTTTCTTTCTTTCTTTCTTTCTTTTTCTTTCTTTCTTTCTTTCTTTCTTTCCTCTTCTTATTATTATTATTATCATACACTCATGACAAAAACAACTATAAATAATAGAGAGTCTGAATCACTTCATGACAAATGCTGAGGACGTTTGTTATTATGCTGGATGACTTTAAGAGTTGAGTGGTGCAAATGCGGGAGGTAAAGGAAGGAATTGGAAGCCTTGCTAGAGTTGACTTTGGTGACCTGTATCTGTTGGGAATGTTGTTGTGATGCAGGACATCGAGCTGCATTGTCATGTAGGGTAGCTTTGTGGGAGCATCATCTTTCCCTGGGAGAATTTTTAAAAAATCTCTGTGTTTTGGGTTTTGACTTCTGAACTTGATAATCATGTCTCTCCTGCAAGCGCTTGGTGTGTCTGCCATTAGAATAAGGAGGATCTTTCACCGGGTTTATGTAAGGACTCTGGTCCGTTGGGGGACTGTTTAAGCCTCTTCTGAAGTACTTGTAATGTATTTTTTTCCAAGTGCAATCAAAGCCACGGCACAATGCAGTAAATAAATACTAATCCAACTAAGAGGAACTGGCTGGCCATGGTCTATTGTTACTGTCACATAAATGTTTTTCCTTCTGCCTCTGATGCTCTGTTTGGTGTGAACCTTGTAGGATGAGCGTTTTGTGTGAATCAGTAATTATGCGAAAGAAATGCAAAAGTTCAAGCCTACACATTTGTTAATGATTAGGACGTTGTTTTAGGATATGCCCACGCATAATTGGAAATGTGAAAAAAATGGACCATTTCAGATTGGTTCTACCACAGTGAATTTTTATTCCTCTCATGCTGTACATTTCCACTGAAACGCTGATTAAGTGTGACAGACAGTGACAGAATGGTGCTTTGTGAATAATTTTGCATCAAAAGAATCCAGAACAGCAGATGTGTGTTTGCTGTGTTTAATCATACCTGCTTTAAGGTAGTCTAAGCAGTAGTATTGGTATTTTATCACGTATCTGTTGGTTTTCATTTGTGATGATTGATGATGATGATGAGATTATCCTGCCATTCTAATAATTGCTTTGAATTCATCTTCAAAGGAGGATTATATTCAATTACTGTACATTTTATCTAAAGGAGAAATGGCTTTAAAAAGTATTCAACCCCCTTGGATTTTGGATTTATTCTTTGGCGACCACAAAATACTCCATAACATCAAAGTGAAAAGATAACTTTTTTATTACCTAAAAAGGATTGCATTTGTGTTCAGCCTCTTTTTTAATGGGGTACCTTAATTTTCTGTTGCACCTGACTGATTTCAGTAGTCTCATAATCTCTTAAATGGGGTGTAAATGTATGTGCAATTAAGGTGCTTCACATTCTTTCACCTTAAATGCACCAGTACCTCCCTAAGTTGGTTGGAACAATATAAGCCAAAACGAAATCATGAAGGTCTGTGAATCAAGGATGAGATGAGTGGAATTTTTTTAGCCTCAGGGACAAACTTGTGCCAGTATAATATTCTAAGCACGCTTTTGTGCATCATAAACTTGGAAAGTTTATGAAAATGGAAGGCAAAGTGGATGGTAAAAGGGACAGCAAATTCCAGGAAACCTGCTGCTCTCTGCAAGAGAGCTGGGATCTTTAGGAAAAGGACAGTGACTCCAAGCATGTCACAGAAGCGATATTGAGGCAGCTTATAAGTTAATGTTCTGGAGCGGCTCATTCGAAGTTTGGACCTGAATCAATTGAGAATCAGTAGGAATTAAAAATATATATATGCTCACCAACAGTCCTCCTTCATAGCTAACAAAGCTTTGGCAATTTTCTGAGGAATAATGGGTGAGAATTCTGGCCACTAAATGTGTGGAGCTTGGAAGGACTTAGCCGAGTGGACTGAGCTGTAAAAGCTGCCAAGGCTGCTTCTTCAAGCATTCATTCAGAAGGTTTGCTATGTATCCACTCAATTTTGTTTGTGATTTTAAAAGATTGTTTTTCCATATCATATTGAAAAATACTTTATTAACATCAGAGAGAAAAAAAATCTATGAATTCCATTTTGATGTTCATGACGTGGCAAATGTGAAACATTCCAAAAAGGTGAATTATTTTACTTTTTAAAAAACAATTTAATTACACACCATTTTCAATAACGCAGAGTTCTTTAATTTACTTATTTGCTTCTCTGTTGTGCTCCCTATGAATGGATGAGCTGATCTGTACAGTGTATATGTGGTCAGAAGAACATAGTACTGTGACTCTGGCAGACAAGAGCTGTGCTTCAGTGATAGAACTCCTGTGTACCTTTCTCTCACTCAATATATATTAGCTTTAAGGAGTAAAACACAAGTCACATGTTAGGCCATCACCCAATCACATGCACTTATGGAAGGATAGCTATTTGTGTTTTGTTCACTCTGAAACACAGATATGTAGATGACTGAAGTGTATGTGTGGTTTGTGTGAGTCCACATGTGTGTTACTCTTTACGCATGTCTTTTTTTAATTTATTCTTGGTATGAAACTTATTTTCGAATAAAGACTGAAAGTAGGTTTTTTGTTTGTCAGCACATTTTTTCCTAAATATATCATCGTACCTCATACATAATAAACTACTAGAGTGTGAGCTGTGGATTTAAGTAATCCCCATTCACATTCAACGATAGAGTAACAGCAAGTTTACCTTAACAGCAGTAACAGCAAGTTTAGCTTAAGGTTTAAAAAACCGAGATTAACTGTGTAAATCAGTTTTTAAATAAACCATTTTTATTCCTTTGCCGTGACATTTTGGCAAGCTTGTCAAGATTTCTGGATTCTTTCCGTGCAACAGGACATTCACTGGAAGGCTCCCAAAGCAATAAATTTAGCTTTGTGTGTCTCTGTAGATTATTATACTACCATACTTTAAATCTTAAATTGCAAATCATTCTGCAAGACACTGATTTCTATAGGATGGCTGTCATATAGCATGAACCCAGTCTTAAATATGTGGATAGAAGGTTCAGGTTTGATATTTCTTAAAAAGAATTGTGTTATCTGGAGGTGTGGTCTAAAGACTCGGAGTCTCCCACTTTATCTGAGAATGTGACACAGCTTTTTACAGCGACAGGGTAACAGCGGCCTGGCAGGTAAGATCAGCCTCTGTTTTTGAGTTTAAGGGTTCTGTAAGGTTGGAGCAAATGAAACAGATTACCTATCAGGTGACCTAAACAGTAAGTCACAATATGTTTTCTTAATTTCTGGATTCTATGGTTTTAGTTTTAAATGTAAATGTCTATGGAAACAAGTGTTTATATCTCTCATTTTTTTAACACATCTCATTAAAAGGTTTATCTGCTGCTGGCAATGCCCCTTTGTATTTCAGTTTTTACTTTGTTTATCATTGCAGAACAATTAGCCCGGAAGGTCAGCTGCTTATAATTGTAGTTTTTTAATATGTATTAACATATTTTGGATATCAGAATATTTGTCATAAAATATCCAGCTACAGATTGCTTTTTGTAAAACTGGGGTCACTGGGGTCACTGGGGTCACTGGGGGCCCTTGGGACCCACTGTAGACAGTGTAAAGTACTCCCCGGCGGGGTTTCAGCTTGTCTTAGTGAAGGTGTACCTGTACACAAATACACAAATACACATGCTCTAAGGGCTGCGTGAGAGTCATCAGTTTACTTGCATACCATTCAAACGTGGAAGGATTCTGCAGTATCCAGTGGAAACTGAGCTGGGACCTGGTTCCGACTTGCAGCTATGCTGTACTTCACTTTGACTACTTTACTGACCAGTGTTAGAATGCATTAGTGTAATGTTATCATGTGTCTCGTGTATTTGGACTAGGCATGCATAAAAATGACATACTTTATGTAGAAATATGTAAATCCCTGGGCACCCTGAGAGCTGATTTATGGGATGGGGATTTGAGCTACGCAAAAACCAGGTTAAGAGGCAGCTGCCTCTATAGCGGAAGCTGGAATGTTTAAAGAAGTTGAAATAAAATGATTAATATGCAGTCCTCATGTTGGACCACAGCATGCTTCTAAAACACATTGGAATTCTTAATAGGGTTTTGGAAATGTTGCATTTTCACTAGGAAATACCATGTTTAATCAAAATCAAAAGCAAGGATTTCCAGCAAGGGATTCTTTGTTGTTTGCCGGAACTGATGTGAATGAAAATATGTAAGACTCAGTGTGTGCAAAAGAAATGAATTGCAAGGTTCATTTGCTCATTTGATGAGCTGTATAGTTGTCAGTTGTACATATAATAGGGTTCCGAGCTAACTAATAAACAAAGCACAATTTTGGTGACTCCTTCCTGTAACATGGTAAGGAACCAGATATGTTTGGTCTATACAGTTTACCATAATACACCCTGTCATGGTATGATATGACCTTGCGGGAATTACACCTAATTTTGGAGAAGGTTATGTAACCACTGGAAAACATTATTTGATTCATAAGTTCACTCTGAGACAAGTAGTCTATAAAAGAAAAATTACGACCATGATGACTCAACCTAGATATGGACGTCCTTCAAAATGATCTAGCGGATGAACAATAAAACTCATGATGGATGTCCAGAAGAGCCTATAGACCATCTTCAAGGATGTGCAAGCCTCTCTTGTTTGCAGCTGATGTTAATACTTCATCCGTGCAACGCTAGTTGAATAGCTTCAAGATTAATGAAAGGTTAGCCAGGCAGAAACATCGATTTCTGGGCCACTTGAGATCTTAATTAGTCTTGATAAGGCCCATAATTGAATGACCTGCTTAAATTTTACATTTTTCATACTTGATTAAAATCATTTAAATCCAGATGTGTGATCTGAAAACTTTAATAAGTGTGGTGATGAAAAAATTGCTAATTTGTTTCAGATTTTCCCAATATACATGTATTTGTTCCTTTTCAATTAAAATGAGTAATACTGTATTTATTAATAATTAAAATATTATTTGTAGCCATTGACTAGTTCTCTAGGCTGCCAATTTGGGGGTCACATCTCAACCCACAGCACGGATACATTGATTTCCTGCTGTTGAAAAGCATTTAGGTGAACTGGCATCTTCAAATGGCCCACAGTGTGTCTGTGCCTTTGAAATGGACTGCTGTTCTACCTAAGGTCTCTTGTACCTCATGGCCGAACTCATGGTTGACCTCGTGGCCAACCTCATGATTGTCCTCATGGCCGACCTCATGGTTGACCTCATGGCCGACCTCATGGCTGACCTCATGGCCGACTTCATGGTTGACCTAAGGCCAACCTCATGGCCGACCTCATGGTTGTCCTCATGGCTGACCTCATGGTTGTCCTCATGGCCGACCTCATGGTTGACCTAAGGCCGACCTCATGGTTGACCTCATGGCCGACCTAATGGTTGACCTCATGGCCGACCTCATGGTTGACCTCATGGTTGTCCTCATGGCCGACCTCATGGCTGACCTCATGGCCGACTTCATGGTTGACCTCATGGCAGTTCTAGACTGATTTCTACCCATTGCTATAATAAAATGGACTAATATAACTCATATGAAGTTACCTATAAGATTTTTAAGAGTTAAGAATAACACTGGTATACAGTGATTTTGGTGCTGATTAAGAATATGACTTTGGTTTTGCCAGATTGGCTCTAGTTTCTGAGATATTTAATAGTTAATTAATTAAGTAACGCAACACGTTAGAAAAGCATTCAGAACTGCAAGAATATTTTTATTTTAGTAACAACTAGTAAGTAAACAGTCTAACGTCATACAAAAAAGAAAAAAATATCTAACTGACAGGAAAAGTTATGTATGATTTGATTAAATAATACAGTATAATTAGTTATTAATTGTTATTAATGTCAGTGCTTCAAAAAAAAAGCACTGTGGCTGGTTGAAAAAGACGACTAATGTCTACGAAGCGCGATGCGACCTTTGTTAAAAAAGTCATCAAACTGGCAACAGTGGGCTCTAAAGTCATCGACTCACATATCAGGGGAGAGAAGCACAAGCGTTTTGTTGAATGTCGGACAACAACTGTCCCCATTCAGTTGTTTGCCAGTCCTGCAAGTACAACCTCTACAGACAGGCCTACACCCGCTTTGGTAGTGTCTCCAGATCCCAGGA
>JAODJU010000036.1:13713035-13743388 GCA_026776725.1 Gnathonemus echidnorhynchus
ACACCTCCCCCTCAGATGGGATGCTGTCCAGAGAGCCTTTGATGGAATGGGACAGCAGCTCAATTTTATGCTGGCTTTGCCACAGGAGGGGAACCGGTCCTCAGAGCCACTGTAATTCCTGTGCGATCCAGCAGTAACTCGGAATTACTGAGATACCAACTATGTTTACAGTACATTCCGTTAAGTAACTTCCCAGGTGGTGAAATAAAGTCATCTGATTGGTTGGTCCTGCTTCTTCTAGTTGCTTGGACCCACCTCCTCTACAATCTAATTGGTTATCTCTCTCAACCAATCATTTTAATTCTGCTTTCAAAACATTTTTGTGTAAGTAAAATTCCCATGAGCTTAATATGATCAGAAAGCGATGTGCCTCTGAAAAGAATTTCTGCTAAATAACGTTTATCATTACCCTTGCAATAAACTTCATCCCATGCTCTTACTTTTGTCATATATTCTTCATCCCAGAGACAATATAAGTACTGTAGCTACAAGGTCAATTTTTCTTCCTCAGGTTCATAGCCATTAGTTCCCAGTGCACAGTCAGCCTCTGGTCCATGGTTAAGCTGAGAGATTAGCACTCCAAACAGCACCCCACGTAACAGTCCTCAGATAACGTGCCAAAACGCTGCTCATGGTTAACCTATCGTTTGTCCCCACTCTGCTGGCATTTCCTATTTCTTTCAGTGCTCAGTAAATCCGACATGAGTCACCAGTATGATATGTAGCTGAACCGTGAACTAAGAAACAATAGGCAGAATATTGCTTTGGTGTCAATTAAAGTAGCCCCAAGCGAAATCGGTAATGCTCAATGCTAACCACATCACACCCCCATCCTGTGAATTGGTCCGAAATCTCGTTAATACCACACTTTTAACAAAGTTTATACTGCTTCATTATAGCATCATTTAAGACTTTGCCACTCTGGAAAGTTAATCTAGTACAACATTTCAAGGATGACTTTTCTTCTCATTGATTTTCGACTCAATTTGTGCATCGACTACGGTGAGATAATGAGATTTATGACAGAGAATCAGTCTGTCGTTTAGATTGGAACAAATAAGTATCCTTGGTGTTGGAGACTGAAAGAAAAAGTATTTCTCCACAGTGCAGCTTACCTTTGCCTTTATGAAGGTCCATCGTGTTCAAAATATTTGCCTGCTGGTGTGATTTTAAACAGGCTTTAATGTACAGAATATAACTGAATGTGCCCCTTTCACTGTGCACTAAGAATGATCAGAAAGGCAGAGAACGATACCTCTTTGCTTCCAAACGAATGGATTTCTTGGAACAGACAGGGCATATAGTTAAGCCACTGGCTGGCTGAGTCCCTCCACTGCAGATTAATAGGTTAGTTTCATGTTGACCTTAGCTTTTGAGGAACGGTCGGTTTGATCCTCAGAGGTATTTGTTGTTTCTACACAAGATGTGTTTCTATACCACCCAACATTTCTCGGTTCGGACAGGACATGAATAAATCCTCTCGACAATTTCATTGCTTTTTAATGAAAAATCTATAGCCCACAATATTATGTGGAGGTGCCACAGAATTTATGACGTGCCTTGGTATAATTAATTGTGTTTTTAATGTTATTATGTGGCACATGCAGTCATTACGGTAATATTTATGAGCTAAACCCACAGTCAATTTAGACTTCCACTGTGGATGGAGTTCGATGATGGTTTTACTACCTGAATTCACCATTCTATACATTACCTGATGGTTTTTTCTGATTATTGAGTTAAAGAAACACTTGACACAAGCTTGACATGGAGCATTCAGACAAAGAACCATCCATCCATCCATTCATCCATACATCAATACATCAATACAATGCACACAATACAAATGGAGGCAGTGGTCCTCTTTTCAGTCCTGGAGGCTTAATTAGTCATTTTACAGATACTATTGCATATCTTTATATACGACATGTAATCTGGTATTTACTTAGAGCACTATTGCCATCAAAATCCCTATTCCCAGTTGTGGGACTCCACAGTTTTATGTACGTCACTTGGAAATAAATAAAATAATTGTGTAAAGTTGTAAAGTTCTAGCTAAATTCTAGTATGTCTGATGCACGACAAGCTGTGTGCTTTTCTCATAATAATGAGGTGCTGGGGGTCTCTGCGGGGGGGTATGGGGACTCAGTAGACCGGAGAGCTGAATCGGTTGGCCGTCACATAGATTTTTTGAGTGCCTTTTATTCATGATATGGAGTGTGTCACGCTGTCCTTGGTGACCACAGCAGCAACGACATAAGCGCGTGATGACATGCACAAACCGCCCCACTGCACCCCCAACATCAACGAGGCCCTAGGGGCGTCTACGTTAGCTGCAACGCCAAGCCACCATCAGGTGAGACACAGTTCATCGCGGGGTCTTCGACTGACATCAGAGGACGATCAGTATTTTGAAAAAAATCGCCAAGCAAATAAACAGATGGAGGAGGGCATGCTCTCTCTAAGTTTCCCAAATCGCTTGCGACTCACGTTGCAATGTGCCCCCCATTCCCCATGAGTCAAAAAACACTTGCAAATTCCCAAGTCTGAGGGACTTTTTTTGCAGTTTTTCTTCTATAAACCAATGACAGAGAATGACAAGCTTACAATGATTCAAAATGAGAGACATTTTCGCTATCACACCTTAAAGAAGGTTAACACTGTGATCTTATAAAATATGCAGATGCGAGGGTAATTAATCACACCCACATTAGAGTCAGACTGCACAGGCCTGTCCCTCGCTAAGTGATTCATTTTAATATGCTTTTCAGAAGTACAACTCACTCATCTCAACATTATTTCTGACATTAGAAAAAAAAAAAAATACTGAGCAATCTAGCTGAAAAATAAACTTACAAAATGACCTGGGGAGCAGTTGACAGGCTGCGGGTTCAAATCACAGATTTGGTCTGAGTTTATGTGGGTTTCCTCCTTATGCAGAGTCCAAGCAGTGAGTCAAACTGATGTCACTGAATGTGACTCCTACAATGGACAGGCATCCAGTCTGGGGGGCCCTAAGCCTCATGCCATGTGCTTCATGGGATACAGTGATACTACAGAGGACAGATGGATGGATGGATGGATGGATGGATGGATGGTCAGACTAATGGTTTATTCAGCAAAAACTTGAGGAAACGCCATGAAAATCACAATGAACTCTCCTGCTGTGATTTATTCAAACACCAAGCTCTTGTCATTCTAACATTAAATGTGCATTATCACGCTATCAGAAGCCTGTATCTTTATGTCTAGTATGAAATCAGTACAGGCTACAGGTAATGGTTTAAAATGCAGGCTGGCCTCCCATCTTAGGTCTAAGCTGCATTATAAGTAATGGAGAGGTGTTCAAGGTGGCAAAGGCGCCCGATCGGCGGGTGATCGCCTCATAATTGCCTGCCGCACCATTGACTCCTCTCGCCTGTCACAGAGGAAGAAATAGGGACCGACAGACATTCTACATTTTGGGAGGGAGCAAAAATGTGAACTGTCGGCAGGGAGCTGGGGGGGAGCAAAAATGTGGACTGACTGTGGGTCCCCGAGGACCGGATTAGAAAACACTGCTCTAAGGTTTCCTGCTTTCTCTTTCCCGAAAGCACACGTGTATGGCAAGCAGGAGAGGAAGCCTTGCGTGAATCATGAGAAGTTCCCTCCGGCTCCCCGGGACGTACCGAGAACTGAAGAGTCAGCCGATCAACTCGAGGAGGAGATGGAGGAGAGGACAGGGATGGGAAGGGAGGCGGGAAGAGTGGGACATTGAGGTTTCTACTGTTTCTCGTTTTTTTTTTGGAGGGGGGGTTGTTGTGGGTTGTGTATGCACTGCAGTGTTGAAAAAAGGCATTATTCTTTTTGTTCCACAAGGCCACATTTCTATACCATGTGGGCAGAAGAATTTTTATTATTTGTTGTATTTGGCAAAGTACAGGACTGCCAACACACCGGAGAAACTTTCTGAAAACTTGCATGCATACTTTCCTTAGTCGTGTTTTTTTCTCTTTTTCGCTCAGGGTTTCCCATAGTTCTCTTTTACGAGATTCACACCCATTGGCTGCTGTATCATTGGGTAAGCTAACTCTTCACTTAACAGGCTACGGTCTACCTAACAGGGTCCATAAAGGCTTTGGCTGGCCGGCTTGCAGCCTCGCACCTCCTGGGTGAGAAGTTTGCACGTCCTGCTTGTATCTGTGTGGGTTTCCTTTGGGTACACAAGGTGTCTTGAAATCAGCCATAGTGTGTGACAATGTTCATTGTGATGCACTGGAATTCCATTTGGATTGTTCCCTGAATCGTACCCAGGCCTTTCGGGGACAGACTCCCTGCATCTAAAAACCTGTCATGGCAGAGGGATGATAGTATAATTCCCTGTAGCCCAATCTCAGGACATTCCTCGTTCATGACTTTTATCCATCACAAATCACACACTGGGGGCAGGACTGCCTTATATTCAGTATTCCTGAAATCTATTGAAGTTCTATTTAAAATAAAACCGCAAAGTATTAACTGCAGACCCATTATAGAAGGTAATTAAAGAATTAGCAAGCTTTACCACTAAATGCTTAAGGTTTTTTTGGGTCCCACAGGGATTGGGCCACATCTTCCTTTCTTTGTGGACAAAGTGATTCATGAAATTTAAGAACCAGAACAGACGAATATATTGGCTGTACTGGTATAAGACCTCAGCACCACTAAGGGATGTGATGTTTTATGTTTCTGTGTTTGTACATCATAGACTAATATATACATAAAACATTCAAGATAGTTGAAGGTGTTTCAAGTCTCTGTGGTCTCCTGTCAAGGGTCCATGCTTGATCCAGTCTAATAGATGCAGATACAGGACCAAACAGTAGAAGTGCTGCATGAAAAAGGACTTTAATCACAATTACAAATACAGAGGAACAGTGGTCACAAGTCGAAGCTCACTGACTGGGATAGATGGAGAGTTTACAGGATAACTGCTAAACACCGTAAAACTAAAAGTAATTCTAAAGTTACCTAAAAGTCACCAAAGGATTGAATCAGCGTCTCTGTGACAGTCTCAGCGAAAAACACACATGGTGACCTTCCCAAACCTGGATGGCAGGGCTGCGTTTCAGAAACCACTTGTATCCAACGCCAAAGCGCAAAGACACATAAGCTGCTGTAAGGATTACAAAACTGGGACCCATGGGTAGTGGAAGAAAACTAAAATAGTCTGATCAGTCATCTTTCACCCCTTCTGGATGGGTTCACGTTTGGAGAACGTCAACAGCGTCTGCTGATCTGGGCAGTGACGTCTTGATCGTGTACCATTTGAGATCATTTTTTGGCATGATGATGTTCCCATATTCCTGCATGATGATGCCACCATTCTCACTGCTAAGAGCGGGTTCATAAAGCCCACTATGAAGTTAGATGCCTTGTATGGCCTCCCCACCTGGTCTAGACATCATTCAACATTTCTGAAAGGTTCTGGAACCTTCCATAAGTATATTTTCACTCCCTTCATCCAGCTTCTCTACTTGAAGTATGGTTCAATATATTATTTCATATATACAGTAGTTCAAGACTGAAAGTGTTCTCAAAGTCTAGGGTGGCCCTGCTTCCTTATATTCTTAATATTAATATTTTGTTAGGCGCTGCTGTTATTTTTGTTCTATCCGCAGTATAGATGAGTGAGAAACAAATGAATAGAAGCGTCGGCTGAGTAAATAAATGCAAATGTTAACTAAAGTCAGTTGATTTCAGTGCTCTAGATAAGCTGAAATAGCAAAGGTCAAGAGGAAGAAATTCCAGTGAAATTAATGTTAATTGACATAATTAACAGTAAGATACGCAAATACTGTTCCCAAAATACATCCGCCACGCTGCTCTTTTGAATATTTTCTTTTTTTCTAGTTAGACATCTGCGTGTCTCTTTTTACAACCTGAACCTAAAATCCAGTAATACAAGCTGATATAAATGTAATGCTTTCTAATTATAAGGTACATTTTAATTAAAACAATTAACAAGAAAGCAAACTCCGACAGATTCCATTCATTCAAGGAAATTTACTGAAGCAGCCACTTAGTTCAAAGTATATACAAATGGTATATATAGATACAAACCATCCATCCATCCATCGATAGTCATAGTGACCCTGACCCCAATCTCCTGAAGTCTATGATGCAAATCCATTGCAGGGCACTAATACAGACTAATACCAACATACATAAAAATATGTGCTAATAATGAGAATTCTGTGATAAATATTAACCCCTGCCTGTCACGATAAATGGACATTGTTTGCACTAAAAGCCTCGATGCATGCAGTTCATGACCATGAGGCTAATGAGCTCTGCGGTGGGGAGTTCAGTCCATCACCCCCCCGCGGGCTCTCATGCAGCCACGTCAAGCTGAGCCACGCTCTGGCATCACTGCTGGTCGAGAAAACTGTGGGTGTCGCATTAAAGGAATGATTGTGACGGGGCTCAAAATGCACTTTCCACACACGCTGTCATCTCCAGGGGCTGCTTTGTTGTTTCTGGGCCCCCCACTGAAAAAGGAACTCAGGTGTTTCAAACACTAAATAAATTGCTACGAGTACAGTCAGAAGATCACAGCTAGCTCACTGCTTCAGCGTCTGCTAAACAAGGAGTGTAGTGACTATTTTTGGCCAACAGGGGGCCCTGCACAAATGCACAATTTGAGTGGTGGTAAATAGCTTTGCTGATCATCTTGCCTGCTCCTCTATAACCACAAACCGACCCTTGCTTGGAGTGCTTGTTTATTCTAAGAATAAAGTTGGACTGGATCTGTTTCTGGCAGAAATTAGCCTGGTCCTGTAGTAATTATTACTTTCCACTCATAAAAAGTGTTGAAAATATGCTGTGATTCTGGACACAGATGCTTTACTTTAAAATTAAAACCTTATCGAATTAGAATATTCTTCACCCTCAAGAGTGAGCAGAAACACATGGATGGGAATTTAAAATGCAGCGGAGCCCAGACAGCATCACCTCAGGGGAAACCGCTGATTACTGACAAAAAAAAAAAGAGACAAGCTCTGAAAGACCCGGAGGAAACACACACCTCTGTACCTACAGTGCATGAGGGCTGATGTCAAGGCGACACCTAGAGCGCCACAGCCGCAATTCTGCATAACATGCAAGCCCATGCACCTATGGGTGGCCAGTACTCACGCCACAAGCATAGCCCCGGGTTACGTGGAGAAGCTGACCCTCCCCTCCTGCCATCTGCTCCCATTCCCATCTGTTTTGCATAGTGAGGGCATGATGACAGATGATTTTACTGAAGACAGATAAACAAACAAGCATGAAACATACAAGTTTCCACTTGTAGACCAAAAAGACCAAAAACATGTGGATAGGTAGACTGGTATATCTATATATGGCGATGATGATTTCAATTATTATTATTATTATTATTATTCTTGTTCTTGTTGTTGAAATTAAATTCTTTCATTCTTATTGAAGTAAGAGACATTAGACAAAACCTTCACTGATTTGAAAAGGATGAATGAATTAATTGTATAAGACAGGGCAGTTTGACATGCTTATGATGTACCTAGACCAGGGGTGGGCAGTCTTATCCGCAAAGGGCCGGTGTGTGTGCAGGTTTTTGGGAGAACCTTTAGGTCAGCTGTTCAAACCCAGGTGTGAGGACTATTCGGCCAGTCAGTCCTCTAATTAGTAACCTAATTGGGTAGCTGCAGAAAAGTCACATACACAACGGCCCTTTCTGGATAAGACTGGCCGCCCCTGACCTGGACGGTCATGCAGATGGGCATTCAGGTGCCAGCCTTTGACCTACTGAGCAGCATAGTTCCTTGACTGAGGCGGCCCTTGTGAGAGAGCGAAACGCCCCCGTGCCCACGCCCTCCCCAAGTTGAACACAGGCACGCTTTCGCTTCAGCACTGGCTCGTCCTTCCAGCCCACTGCGGACACAAATATATATTACCTCCAAAAACTTTATTGACATAATCCTCATGTAGTGCAAATACAAACTGACAAAAAATCAATAAGATTTTTCTAAATTCAACAATAAATTATGAAAACCGGCTAAATCTCTAGAAATCATCACAGTGGGCATTTTAAACATAAACATGCTTTCTTGTAATTTCCTTAAAGGCTACAGTAATTTTGCAACAAAGCATGATCGGTCATCTAAGTTTGTTAACTCATTAATAGACTTCCAGACATCGAGCTCTGATTTTCTCTTGCTTGTTAGTGGATTATTTTATGTAGGTTTATGTAGGCTTTAATGCAAGACATACGCTCTATGTTTAATTGACACAAATTGTTTTTCTGACGTTTGAAGGCTGGATGCTGATCGGAGAACAATATAGCCATTAAATTATACAGAGGTAGGCTAGCAGAAAAGGCTAGCAGAAAAGCAGAAAACCATTAAAAATACCCACAGAACAAACATCCCTCCATCTTCTAAGAACTTCTCCAGTATGGAGCCACGTGGATGCTGTGGTCTTATTCAGCAAGCTGGTGACACCTTGGATGGGATGCTGGGTTTATTACAAGGTCCCAGCTTTTTTTATAGCACTTGACTCACCGTTTTCAGCCTTCCCACAGAAAGCAGTGCTGGAGGTGAGCTATGCACGGCGCTGAATCTATAACCGGATGTAAAGCTGGACATTCGGCATTCAGCTGGGACGATCCACTGTTTATACAAATCTGTTGACAAAGGTTACACACCTCGACCCCAGCTTGTTCAGGCACTCACACCTCGCAAGACAACGCTGGCCTTGAGGGACAGCACAGTGCAAGCCCATGCCTCCTCAGACCTCCTGCAGAGTTACTCAATTCAATTCAAAGGCTACGGATGCCTTCAAACAATCAAAAAAAGAACCAATTTCAGCAGTGACTTGCATTCTCGGAAGCCAAGACTAACTTTTCAAGAATAGTACTCAGTAAACTGCTTGATTGTACGCCTATGCATGCTAAAGAGATTGGGGTGTGGGGTCTCATGGGAAATTTGCCCATAAGGGAAGCCCGAAAATCTCCTGAAAACACAAGCGTAAAAAGATTGATTGTCAGGTATTCTAAACAGGGGCTGCGGCTTCTCTGCTGTCATCCGATAGACACAGATAGCTAGAGAATGGTGAATTAGCATGTCCCTGTACACAATAACAACATCTGGTTTATCTTCTAATTGCACATCTGGAGATTCAGAACTGCCATGAAATGCTTTTTACCTCCCCTTCCCCAAACAGTCGCAGGTGATCATTTTAACAGCCTTTTCATAGCCACAGTATTAATGTGCACAAGTATGGCATGTTAGTAAAATGTCACTGAAACACAGATAATAACTCCAGCCTGTAGGTGACAATGTGTAAAGGGTGACATAACTCAGAAGCATAGTAAGTACAGTTGGTAAGCATCTACCTGAATTCAGAGCCTAATGAACAAACGGAACTGAATTTTGCATTCTTTGAAGGACACTATCATCTCAGCAGTAAACACTGGATGAATTTAAGTAGGACCGCGTAGATTACAATCTCATCATCTCAGATGTCAAACAGCCTTTTTCTTTGTTTCAGGGATTAGTTAATCACATATCTATCAGTTAAGATGGGAAAATCCGGCAGCGGAATTCATAACGAGTGACAAGGAAAGGTGATTGTTGGAGAAATAAATCAAAACAAAACGTAAATCAGATGATGTGTATAAAGCCGCCCCCTCTGCCTAATTAAATTTGTAAAATAAAAATATAATTCTGACTCTTTCATACATCCATTTTTGCTGTAAATCCACCAAAAACACAATGAAAAAATAAACTAGAAATCTAAAGCCCCTTTTTAAATATTTTAAATATATCAGGATACCCTGCAAGACAGTATTTTTATGCCCCCCCCCCAAAACTGATCAAACACTTTAATCAATTAGTACATTAAATCAATCACAAAAGGCATTCTGTACTACATGTCCCAAAATGATCTGCTCACAGCTGTTAATGGTAGACAGTGGGCAATTATTGGACTGTTGATGCAGTAAAATCGGGGACGTCTTAGGTCGCCCCCCTGCCGTCAAGCGAAGCGAAAAAGCGAATGGCTACTGGGGCACGTACGACGAGTTTCTGAAGCGCCGCCGCCCGGGAGGGAGGGACGTCCCCCGGGAGCAGAAACACAGCGAGCCGCGGGCCAGTGGGAAACAGCACCAGGAGATACCAGACCACAAACGCCAGCTTTGGGTGACATTAGTTCATGAGCAGGACTGACAGAGAGCATTGCCTTCAACGAGGAAAGTGGGCCATGAGACCCTTACCCTGAGCCCCGGGGGGGTGTATATCACAGGTATTTTCCCCTCCGAAAAAGAATAGCACATGTGACACTTTACTTTAACCTCCGAAAAGTACAGAATGAGCCGTATACCACCTTATAATAATGTCCCATGAATAATATACTTCGATATGAATCATCTCTTATACTGTTATACTGAAGAACATTAAATAGATATGTATAAAATCCCATAAAGAAAAAAAAAAGAAATAACTTATTTTAGGGTGGGTAACCTTTTCCTGCAAAAACTCAGAGTATACATTAAGCCCAAGTTCTCACACAACAACATGGTTAGCAAGACACGGTGGGATGTGGTAGAAAGCGGCTAATCTTGGTTTAACCTCACCTGCCACCAACACTGATGTTTGACATTTATGTTTAACACAAGGGACATCATTACATTTCCAGTAGGCCCCTGGCCTATGCCCTGAGGACATTAACGGCCCAAACCAGCTCTGCCAGGTGTGTTAAATTATCCCCCACATATTTTTAATATTTTAGCACAATTATTCCTTCCTGCCTGAATATGAAATCACAGTTGACCCTTTCATTTCCGGATACAAAAATGCAGCCGAAAATAATCACTGTAGCGTTTATGAGACAACCTTCATCTCTTCTTCTATTCATCCAAATTCCATTACTGTTTATACAGTACTGCTAATCTCTCTTTTCTGTGAATCCCATAATAAATGTACAGAATAATTATTATAGTGCTACAAAATTTAAACAGCTTTAATTTATCAGAACATGACAGTGATTAGCAAAACCTGAAAAAGCTGACCTAGGCAGAAACAAAGAGGTACAATATATAACAGAATAAACATGCTTTAAAAGACCTAAAAATAATTATACAAAAGGACTCTATGTAATGAGGATCTCTCATTATAAGAATCCTTTCTGTTCTGTACTATCTCTGACCCTGAAAGGGACGCGTTTCCATGAGTCCTTCAAAAGACCTAACACTACACCTTGGTTATGAAACATCTAGAAGTGCATATGAGAACATCAGCGGAACTCGCAGGAATTGTAGACAGGAACTACAAACACTTGCTTAGGGAAACGGAATGACAATCTTAACTGTACGAACTAACTGTCAGTCCACTGACTGGCATGTAGAAAGAGCAGCCAATCAGATCCAAAAGGATGGAATATGGGATGAGACATGTCCCTTTTTACTGACAGGATGTGAATGGCTGTACTATGAATACTTATCTCTTTCCTCGATGTGACATCAGGATTTCGTCAATCTTTATTTAGTCCTTGTGAATTATCTTGTCACGATCAGCTACAGGCTCAGACCATTCATAGATATTCTCCTCTACACTCACGGCCATTAACAACTTCTTAGAAACAAATTCTGTGTACATAGTTTTTTTTCCCTAATTTTTGCATAAATTCCTCAGCAGCTCATGCTATGCACTGCAAGATCAAATAGGGAAAATTAGTTGTTCTCACACGGAAATTACCAGTGTTTGAACACATGCAAATAAATTCAAAGCTAAGTATAGCTAATATGCTGGAAATTGTGATGTAGGCTGTCTCAAAATCATTTCTCATTAGCATTACTTATATAAATTGAGTAAGCTTCCTTTTAATGTTAACTACAAATTCTGAGTAATTGTGAGCTAAGGGATACCAGAAAAGATTACTTCAAATCTTTTATGATGAATATAAAAAACAAAATGTTAATGACACATTAAGGATTACCATCTGTACACAATACCAATTATGCTCTGAACTAGATGTCGTCACTATATCAAGAGTTGGATATTCCTCACAAAACTTTCTTGCTCACGACAGGTGCAGTATCCCTTGGAAATCTGTCTTATCTTTATCATTGATCAACTTGTGTTTAAGTCTCCCAAAGCGACCACTGGTCAGTCTAAGATCACAACAGAGGTTTAGGCAGATGAAAGGCCTGAGGTAGACTGCAAGAATATACTACGTTTGGTCTGTTGGGCTGTAAGTTTCATTTCATCCAGCTGTGTAAAACTGTGGCCAGCCTGGAATAATTCAATTTTATTTTCCATTGATGTGGTGATGTCACATTTCTTCAGAAGGTGATTAAAGCGATCCCGCAAATCAGCTCCATCGACAGCTACCCATACCCAGCACTGCTGCCAAAAAAAAGCTTACTGTTTTGGACTCAGTAAAGCACCCTGCTGGATGCCTTTGTGAAAAGTCCTCGACAAGTTTCTGTCCAAATTTGCGAATATCCAGCAAGACTTTGCAACAGTAAAAGAATGCAGTAGCAGGTAACAAATGTCTACATTGCAATTAAAGAGTATTGGAGGATGGAGGCCTCTGATGGTAACAGTTACATGTCTTGTTTCCACCAACATGGAACTGGTGCTGAGCTGGTTCTCATTTGGTGCTTTTTGAGAACATGTCTGTGTTTCCACTGGTTTAAAAAAGAACAGAACAAAAATGTTGTGTAGCACATGTAAGTAATGTAAAGCTTCATATGTATTCTGCTTTTTGGATTTATTTTGATCTGTTTTGGATTTAAAGTTTTCATAACCTGCTGAACCAAAAAAAAAGTTTTCAGAGTATGACTCTGCGCTCTGTCTCTATTGCCTGTATCCACTTTTGTTTTCGTAAAGGCTCCCCCATCTGTGTGAGTTTATTCTAACTCGCCGTTTTTTACCTGTGCTTTTAAGGATCTATAAGGACAATAAAAGAGCCGGCTAAAAATTGAACTTTGCTGTCCGCCTCAGGATCTCTTCACCACTTGAGCACCACAGTATTTTATTTATTGGACCTATGGCATAGTTATAATTTATTATTAAATCTGGCCAGCAAATCGATCTTTCGGTTTCCACAGGATAAAAAAATGATGTAATGTTATTCCACTAATACGTTGGCTAGCTGTTTCACCAGCATCACTGGTGATAATAGACAAAACTATACTGGTTATGGATTGAATTTTCCAGGTATGCGGCAGTTTGGACGTGACAGCCCGTCCCGCTTTTGCTGACGTTACGGTTACAGATTCTCAGACCAGCTTTTCTGTGGTGCCATGCTGGAACCATTGTTTCTGGAAATGCACGGAACCAGTTCCGGTTTGGGAAAGAGTCCAGCACCGGCTCCAGTACTGCGTTGGTGGAAGGAGGCAACAGTCGGCTTAATGGCCTGTTTTATGTGTCCATCCCCGCTTCCCTCACCAAGACACCCTGCTTGGGGCTACATCTCAGTCTGACACTGTGTGCCGACAGTCAGCTGGTGGCCCCTGTAGCCACTGTCATCTCAGCTGGAAAAATTAATCCCCACTTGATGGTTTCAGTTTGAAACACCAATGCTTCCGAGTCGAAACACTAATGCACCCTCAATCTACCATGCAGGGTTAAGGGTGAGACCTAAACGGGAATTAGAGGCCTGCCCATGTAAGAACAGATGGCTGCACCTTAACTTCTCTTCTTTTTTGTTTGCTTACCTTTGATGAATAGTTTACCTTCAATCATACTTTTCCCCATTTTGTTCTTATATTGAACTGTATAAATGGATAAAAGGCTTAGACAAAAATGTGAGGCATTATAATCAATCTAGATGAGCATGAACAAGAGAAAATAAATCACAATAATAACAACAAAGCTATAAGTAAAATATCTCACTAATACTAGTTGCCATTTTAAGGGACCTGTAATGACCTGTAGTTTATATTC
This sequence comes from Gnathonemus echidnorhynchus, assembly GCA_026776725.1. Lineage (NCBI taxonomy): Eukaryota > Metazoa > Chordata > Actinopteri > Osteoglossiformes > Mormyridae > Gnathonemus > Gnathonemus echidnorhynchus. Next base: position 13,726,964 of record JAODJU010000036.1, read on the forward strand.
ATCACAAGCACATGAAGGGAAAATAACCCCTTAACGGTATTTTTTTTTTTCGTAACTTTTGCCACATTGGAAAAACGGCCCCTTTCCAGCTGTGAGTTTCCCATCCCGTCGGGAACAACTGAATTTTCCACCAGACCAGTTGGTGACAAACAAATTGCTCTGTCATTTCCTTTGGCGTTATCTACAGAGGGCTCTGCCACCATTGCCTTGGAGCTCCAGTCTGCCAAGATCTCCCTGCCAAGAGAAGGTGGCCCCGAGGAGGGAATAGGGGGAGGATTAACCATTCCTTAAGAAGAGTCAACGACTCATTAAAGCCGTGCTGGACTGGCGTCTCCAGCTCCGCCACAGTCACTCCAGAACTGTAGCTCTCACTCGGCATCAGATTTACGCCAATCACCTACTCATCCTACAGCTGGGGCAGCGACCTCAACCATCTGAACGAATCATGTGATCGTAAAGCGGCCAATTCCCAAAAAATGACGACCCTACTGAGTGCAGAAGATGGTCAAAGGAGACCCCTGAAAGCACCTTTTAGCGGCAGTCTGACTGAAGCTCAGCAATCAAGCCCTCCTGACAGAGTGGCTCGTCCAATCAGAGACTGCGTTCCATTCTGAATGATGGGATACTTATGAAGTGTCTCCTAACTGGATGTGTAATTTAATGCTCCCCTGAGCTATAACATTACCTGTATTCTTATTTTTACACTACTTCCAATCCCAAGTGACTTGCAACTTCACTGAACTTGTTCAAATTGCAGACAGTGGGCAAAGGCAGCACACGAACTTTACTTCTATCAGTATTCTGCAAACGCTACTCTCTTAGAATGACCCTTGACCCCAGTCCGTGTTAGTCCGTGCTAAGCAGAACAATCACCCCTTCAGAAGCATGAAGCTACAAAGGACATCAAGATTACAGCCCTCTGAGTTTCTTGTACATAATTTCACTTTTGTTAATGATTTATAAACTTTTTTCAGTCTCGGAATCGAGCACGACCAGAACGCAATCAATACCTGCTAATGCAAATCCACAAAAAAGGCACTTTCATTTAATTTAAACCCTAGAACATCATTAAAGCTGTATTGAACAGAATCTCCCTTTTTTCAGAGCTACCAGGATTCCCCATCCAAGCTCCGATGAACATGAAAATGTGGATCAATGGGCACTATAATGTCAGTTCCCCTGCCAGCCCAGGTCTCCCTTGCAGACAGGAGTGAAATTGATGAGGCCCCGGACAGCGGCTGATGCTCTGCTCTGTGCAGATAAACAAACCTCACTCTTAAATTAGCCAGTCTGCTGGACTTACAGCAAGACATCAGCATGATTATCATATGCTGTCTCATCCAAGATGGCGAGCATATTATAAGTGATGTGAGCTGGGGACTGAACAGAGACGTCTGCTGGCTGCAGCCCAAGTCCAGCTGAGACTGAGAAGGCGGAAGCAGCACCCCCCGCCCCCGATCCACTGCCCCCTCGTCACACCGTCTCCGGAATGATCCGCGACACCGGAGCTACGTCGGGTACCGAAGGCCATCGTTCGTGAAGCGAGCAGACAGGTCAATGCGCCGTAATCTCGGAACGCATATCATTATCCTACACGGGGAACGAAAGAACAATGAGAATCATGGATGGTGAAGCCATTTATTATCCTGCCGTTGTAGGAAAGTAGAAGTTGAAATAAAAAGGAATAATTAGAGAAATAACGGCCAGCTCTTCCTGTGACTGCTGCGTTCCCGAAAGCCGGTAAACAAGACATAACTTACGATGGGGAATGAGGAAGCTATCAGCCACCATGGAGCCCTTTTCCATAGACATCCCAGGTCAGCGCTGACTGGGGCAGTTTAAAGTTCTTCAAACCACGTACTAGTTGAGATACAGACCATCCTCCTGCACATGTCATGGCATTGCCATAACGACTGGAATAATTTTTTAAATAAAGAAGGGAAAAAAAAACAATTTTCAAATAGTTATCCTAAGAGGGTTATTTGTCTTTGTGCGTGTGATCGTGATAACCCCCCTGCATCGCACTGTAATGTTTAGACAGCTGATCTGACCCAGGATCAGCTGGTGCACGGCGGGCAATTGGCATGCAAGGTGGTCTCTGGCTCTCTGCTGGGGCTCTTTCCGTGGTACTTACGCATTGCTTTGCTCTGCTGGAATCCTACACCCACCTTTTGCTCCCCACAGTCTGTCTTGGCATTATAGCTCTATCATGTGCCGGTGGGGGGTGAATTGGGGGGGGCGCTGACAGGCCTAGAGCTGCCTCTGTGCACTGCGCTGATTAATTTGAAGAGACTGGGGGGAAATAACAATAAGTGTGCCCCCACCTCCCCCATGCACCCCCCACAACACGGCTCTCTCCACGAGGCAGCACAAGACCCGCGACAGGTGACCTCGTGCCTGCCCCCGCTCGGCTCCGCCCCCATCCTGCCCCTCAGGTTTCTGGCTCCGCAGCAGAAGCACCCCAGGATGCCCCCATATGCCTGTTGACAGATCCTGTTGATTCCATCCATTCTCTACTGATTGAAACCCTTTTTTTTTTTTTGTTTGTTCAGCCCGACCAGCTAACATATTGATTTCTTTTCTTCTCTGTTGTCAAAAACAGAGATGAAAGAGGACCTGGGGAGCAGTGGTAGAATTATTCCGGAACGCTCTCGATGGGAGCCGCAACCCAGCTGGATGCGTGGTTGGGTCGAAAGCGATGGCAATGAGAGAAATGGATGCATGTTCTTCTTCGGCCAAGGTTCATGAGCAGGCTGCACGACAGCATCACCCATCTGCCGCTGGGGGTTTGAATGATGACCCCCAGCTCTGAACATGAGGAGATCCCGTGGCCACCTGGGGGCATCATTCGATGGGCTGGCATCCCGTTCAGGGTGTCTCCTGCCTGGGACAGGCTCATGCTCACTGCATAATGTACTGCATAGGCGGTTGAATAACAGATGAGTGCTATATATGCTGTTCTTTGGGCGTGTCTGTGTGGGGGAGGGTACGCTTTTATCACACCCCCTCTACCCTCCCCATCGCCTCTTTCTCTGCCTTTGCATGCACACAGGACCCTACCTTTCCCTACTTTTCTTTCCACGAACTTTGCTTCCAAGCTTCCAGGCTGAGGCCGCCCTGGTCAGCAAGCTAGGAAGATTAAGTAGATATTGAGCTGAACAGCATCGCCCACTATTAATCTTCTTGTCCAAACTCGGCATTATACCACACAAACTCTAAATTAAAGAGCACCACAAATACCCAAACCCTTGCCTTTCTTCCCCCAATCATCTCAAACATAAATCTACCAGGAAAAGAAACAAACCGCTCTTAAAACATTTGATTTAGGGAGCCGGAACATCCGTGGCGATAACGGCGGCTCGAATTACCTTCCCTAGGACAAAGACGGATGCGTCGTCGTGTCTGAAAGCTACAGAGGAAATGCTGAAGGTCCAAATCTCAGAAACGGCTCAGCGAATGATGGCCGACGAAGGCGAGACGATTCCCTCAATGTCAGCTGCGTGCAGGGTCTCCTCTGGTGTTTCATGGCAGTAGATGCCAAACTGATAACGGCTTCTCGGGCTTTTGGGGGGGGGGGTTCCCCAAAGATATGCAATTTTCCCTGTGAATGATGGTATCAAGAATTATGGCACCCACCTGTTTTTTTTCCTCCTGTTTGTAAATGTACATGTTGACATTATGTATATATTTACCGCTAAGTCGTTGGATAGCTCACGGTCGGCATCATTTGCATGGTGAATAACAAATACATAGAAATATAGATGGCAGAGTGCCACAGAAGGTAGCAGGGGGGCCTCGCACCTCTAGGCTTATGGGATTGATTGCCGCCCCCAGCTCTATGTTTATTTGCCACTACTGCCTGTGTGTCATGGGTTTTCTCTGGTCTCCTCCCACAGTTGAAAGACTTGTGGTTTAGGCGAATTGATGTCTCAAAATTGCCTGTAATGGGTCAGCATGTGCCTTGTGATGGACTGGCATCCCTTCCTGGGTGTCCCCTTGAGAGGAACCCCGTGCTTCCTGTGACAGGCATACTGTGACCCTGCACTGGATAGCCAGTCAAGGGAAAGGTACTGATTCATAAAACATGAGACCAAAAAGCTTTGGGCAAGTGAAACAATGAGGAGTAAAAATGTTGCGATGTATTGCTGGGATCCATGGATACTGATCACTCATAGAGAGGTGAGATACTTAAATAGCATAAAAGCTTGTAAGGTCATTAAAACCATCTGGCTGAACAGGTGAGGAAAGGGGTTGTTATGCTGCTTTCTGACACTGCGGCAGATCTGGCGTCTGCATTCGTGATTGAAGGTACCGGATCAGCTCCTGTCTGTTTTGTGGGCCAGTAAGCGTCTATGCAAGCAGCTGTTCCTTATTAAAGCAGAAGGATGGGCCCTATCACTCCCCAGACGCAATGACTGTGTTCCAGTCACCTGTTTTTTTAAAGCCCCCCTGTAAACAGATCCTCTTGATAGGGACATTAGAACCATCGGCTAGAAGTCCGAGCGGCCATTCTCGACAAAGTTTCAGGCAGAAAACTTGACCTTTGACCCTTTCACACAAGCAGCTAGGACATTAATGAATTGGATGGCACGGCGGCTCAGTGGGAAGCACTGTTGCCTCGCACCTGCAGGCTTGGGGGTCACTCCCCAGGCCCAGCTCTGTGGGTGTTTTCCTGTTCTCACTATTTTTTGGTGGGTTTTTCCACCACAGTGCAAAGAAATTGAATGTGTGTCACTAAATTGCCCTTATTGTGCACTCAGTAATCAATAGCCAGGGAGTTCCCTGCTAGTGTGCCCATTGCATGCTGGGAAACGCTCTCTGTGACCCTACCTAGGATAAACGTTTATGAACAGATACAAACTGAATAGCGGCCAGCACAACACACACCAGCCTCATTCCCACTCCTGTACGCCTGGCTTTCACCCAGTAAAACAGCCCATATTGCTAAGGCTGCACCTATCTTTGCGTCATTCTCTGCAAAACTGTGAGGAAAACAACGGCGACGGCCACCCACCAGCTGGGCTGTCCCACCGCCTTCCAGATGGCACAGTGAGTGACAACCGCTACCTGAACCAGCACAAGGAGCGCAGCCGGGTCGTGTGGTAATGATACCCCCCCGTATGTCGCCTTAACAGCTGTGCTTACCACCCCAAGCCCAAGCACACCTCCCCTGGCATTCACTCCTGTGCAGAGACGCATCTATAAATTCCTGACCAAGCTTCCCCCTGGTAGCACCCAGCTGGATTGTATTACATCTTTTAGATTGGTGGGGGGGGGTGAATGTCAAACGGCCTTGAGCCTCATCTTCACTCCTTTCTTCCTCAAAACAAAGACCTGGCTGCCTCCCGCCCCTTCCCCACCTGCTGAAAAATCTCCACGTTACGTTGATCTTCGTGAAGCTGGCCTCCTGTTATCTGCTAGATATGAATGCAGAGCCCTGGCTTTTTCTCCAAGGCAGGGTAATTAAAAAAAAAGATGAATAACTTCAGCTGGTCATCATGCTTTTATCTCACATCATGCTTTTATCTCACATCATGCTTTGTTTCCTGCAGACCAGCGACGACGCCCACTATACTAAGGGAAAATCTACTCTGACAGACAACCTATTCAAATGTAGAAACAGCCTTTGCTGTGTGTTAAATGCAATGCTGTTGCACATCAGTTATTGTGCATCTATCCCTCTTCCATGCGGCAGCCAAACCTGGAGTCTATCCCAGGACTCAATTCAGAGGAACATCCTGGATGGGATGTGGCAGTATGTCAGGGAGCCACATCACGGGCCATTTAGAGACAGCAGTTCACCCAACTACCCTGGAGAAAATCCACATGAAACACAGGGAGAACAAACACACACACACAGACACACGTCAGGTATACCTATCCTTATGGGGACCGCTCATTAATTTCAATGGGAAAAATACTAACGCTAACTACTGTATGACAACCTTAACCCCCACCCTGCCCTAACCATAACCATAAGCAACCAAGCAAAATACAAGTGTTTTTGCATTTTTAGTTTTTTCATAGCAGTCACCGATTTTTTTAATAAAATAGAGTTTTCTCTAAAAATGGATATTTATCATGTTATGGAGACATTAGGATAAGGATAGGTGTCCCCGCTCACATTCATACACACACACACACACACATTCTGCTATTTTTATCTTTGTGGGGACCCTCTATTCATTTCAATTGACATAACAGTAATCCCAACTAACCCTAACCTTAACCACAAGTAAATAAACAAAACACACAAGACTTTTGGATATTTCGGTTTGTTGATTGCAGACAGTTTTTTAGATTATTGAACCGCAGAAATGTCCCCACAAGGGTAAAGGTGTCAGGACATTTGGTTCCCACCACACTGTAGTATATAGAAACACACACACAGACCTGGAAACGTGAGGCTATACTGCACCTTCTGTGAGGCTATACTGCACCTCCTGTGAGGCTATACTGCACCTCCTGTGAGGCTATACTGCACCTCCTCCCTACCGCTCCTTCCAAAATGCTGCAGTTTGTTTTTGGGGTGTTTTTGAAATTGAAAGGAAAACTTTTTTGTTTCATTTTTATAGCTGTTTCATACAATTGACACCTCTGAAATTGCCCCAAAAATCTGTGGTCAGTTATAATTGGCCATGCATCCACATTGCTCTAAGCTGAGAGAGACGAACTGCGTTTTTAAGGGCTTTTTGAGGTACGGTTTGTGTGACAGTAACAGCTTTCAGAAATGTGCTTTATTACGTCAAGGATACACAAACCAAACATCTGTCATCTTCAAGACAAATTAGAAATAGCTACCGATCTGCAACAAAGTACGCCTTTTGACAAAGAAGAGGTGAACAGCAGTGCACTCACAGCTAGAGTGGAAAAGACGGAAAAGATGAGAAGTTCGTTCCACATGAAAGTTCACAGAAACTTTCACATAGGATTCTAATCCCTTGCAGGACACATTTAGGCTTCAAGCCCTCCCACGATCGGGATAAGCAATTGGAAGATGGATGGATGGATCTTAATTTATGGCTTTTTTTGTCAAAGGAGTTCCTCATTTGAAATTTCTAGTACAGAAAAACACAGAAAATCCTTTAGACCGAAATTCCGTCATATGGACGTAATGGGGCGACTATCCGACTGCCTTAATGGAGTGGCTCGTTGCTCACACCGAAAGACTGAATTCCCCTCTCTGCCGCTGGCATGCATCACTGTCACCGCAGGCCTTCAAGTCGAGCATCTAGCGGGTTTCAGGCTCTCCGATATGTCTAATTTGCACTAATAGACTGGATGTGGGCGAGAATAAAACAAGCAGAGAACACTGTGACATGAGAGCGCGGCGCTGTCGTCGAGGCGACCCCGTCACGTAGCAGCAAGTGCGACATCTCCGGCTTTATTCATTTGGTCTCTTTCGGCTAACAGCAAACGAACTTGCATCGATGTTTAAGCCGTTATGGCATCAGGCCACAGCAATATTGTTTTTAAGCTCAGAAATCATCTGCCTCGGATTGCCTTCAAACTCCAGCAGTCCGCCTGTTTAATGTCATGCTAAGCATTTAATTTCTCAGACAAACCAGAGAACAAAAAAAGGGTGCTTAGTTGAATCCACCTTAAATGCCAGAATTGAAGGGCTAATCAAAAAATAATCACTGCAGCATCACTGTGCTTCTTCTGTTCGGGGATTGTCCGATTCTACCCAAGATTCCCTGCAGTTAGTGCAGCTAGTGATGCTAAACCCAGGGATGCTGGAAATGGTCACGGGGGCCCAGATGTGAATAGGGGAGCGGGAACACGCCAGCGGTGTGGGGGAGGGGGTCAGGCTGAGCTTGTGTCTGGGAGGCAGGCATTTTGAGCTCCACCGCTGAATATACCTGGCAACTTAAGACCTACCGCACTGAAGCACATGGCACGCCTGTGTGTGGGCACGCCTGTGTGTGGGCACGCCTGTGTATGGGCGCGTGCACATGTGTGGGCTAGCAAACGTCCCCAAGAGCTGACATCCACTGTTCGAAATGCATTTTTATCAACCTGCATCACTCCCAACACAACACGTGTTTACAGCGCGAGCCGGTTTAATATGCTTTTTCCTGCATTCCACATCAACACTTCAGCAAACACCCCCCCCCCCCCCATGTACTGCCATCTGGTTCGATATGGTTACAAAACAAGGCACAGACACAGATGGTGACACTCATTACTATGCCAATATACAATTAAATTTCTTATCTGTTATCGCTGTTTCATTGGATCGCGAAAACAATTTTTAAAATTTTAATTCATAATCGCAAGTGAAATCGCAACATTTCTCCCAGGCTGACGGAGGCAGTAAAGACGAAATGCCGTGTCACTTTGCCTGTAAAGGAATTTCCAAGGCTTTCCAAACAGCTATGCAGCGCTCTTATTTTGAAGCACTTCACCCCTGAATCACACACGCATGGCTCCCAAATGCCTCTAAGGGTCCCTCCTGAGGTCCCAGTAGTTAGGGAGAGTCCCAGTATGGGCCTCTTCTACCAGCAGGCACAATTCTTGTAAGAGGACCACGGCCCGCTGCCTAATGCATTGACCTGGTAGGCCTTCCTGTGCCGGTGCCTCCAATCACCTCCATTAGCGTGGGACCGCCGATGCCGACCGCCGCGATGCAACGCTGCGCGCTCACATGCTCCAGGGAGCTTTGCAGGCAGTGGCATGGCCGCGATGCGCATTTCAATGGACTCAAAGAGCCAGGAATTCTATCACCATCGTTATTATGATGATTGTCAATCAGGGTCGCCAACTCTAAAGGCATCTGGCGTGACCCTCACGCTTCCAGACTCTCACAGTCACGCAAGACATCTTACAGAAAATCTCCCTTATTCCATTAAAAACCTAAAATTAGATACGTCAAAAACCCTGGGGTAGTTTGCAAACCCTACAGACTATTTACTAGTCAAAAAAACTAATACACACATGTAAATACGTGTGCAGACTCAAATTGAAAATCTTACGCTAGCCGGTTGTGCGAAGTTGGCAACCCTGTCGTTAACGTTACGTAAAAATTACATTAAGACAAAATCCACTTATCTAGTAGGGGTTCACAAGCTAGGAGAGAATCCCAACAAGAAGGGGGAACAATGTTACTCATCTATTGCAGGGTAAACACACTCATTTATCTGCATACATTCTTTTGGGTCTGCGGGAGAAAAACCACCCAATGTAACGTATCTATTGCGATCCGCAAAGGCGCAGAAATTCACTGCAGAGAGTCCCGGGTGAGAACCACACCCACAACCCGGGCCTGTGAGGTTACAGCATCACTCAGTGAACCAAACAGAATTCAATCACATTTCAGGCAAAAACTTAAACCGTATTGTCATCGCCGAATGATATCCAGCCGACGAAGAAAAGCACCGGCTGTAAAACCAAGCATTTCGTTTGAAATGCCTGTAATAAAAATCCACAGCTATTGAAGTATGACCTATTATTTGTTGATCAAAATAGGAGGTGCAGGCTAAGTCCTTTAAAACCAATTTTTACAGTCTAAAAATTGCAGGGACCTGACAGTGTGAAATACTGAATGACTTTCGCACAGATTCTTCTCAGTAAGAAATACTAGTGCAGTTCTGGGATAGCGGTCTCACTGAGAGCACCACCAGGCAACATGCGAGTCTTACCAATACATTACCTGAACAGCTTAACAGTCCGATTATAATTTATAATGCGCCACACTCTTGCTTTATTTTAAAAGCTGTTGTTCTCCACATATGACACGGTAGTTTTTATAGGCTTTTAGGTAAAAAAAACACATTGATTTCTGCATACATTAGAATGCCATATATAGAAAAAAATGTAGTGTTATCAAATGTTAAGAAAACTTGTGGTTGTTATTCTACCAGAGTGAAAGGAAAAAGCCTGGTATGAGTACATTTAACTCAATTATAGCGGCACTCACTAAACACGAAACTCCCAATAAGGAGCTGATTCCTCCACGCTTAGCGGCCGAGCCTCATCCATCTTTCTTGTCGTTTAATTGGTTTCGGGGTTCGCGCTGGAACCAGCCCTTTTACCGAAACCTGTTGATCGAGTCACCTGTAAAGCCATTACTCATCTTCAGCACCGGAAACCAACACACATTGACTAGTGCGGGCAACTAACACACGCGCACAGATAGACACACACACTGCATGTCAGTTATTCAGTGAGACGGCTGCTATTGACTCACTGCGGCAATGTCGCCTTTTCAGTGTTGTGTGATGGGTTCGGGGAAGCGGGCGATCTTTTGGGGAAGACGTCCCCGAGTTTGATTTGCAATTAGGATTCGGGGAGAAGTTGCCCATAAAGGGAGGAAGGAGAGCGGAAAGGGAGGAGAGGAGGGGCACGTAGCCAGAGAAGCCACACGCTAACGGCCATCAACACAGAGCGTTAACTGGCTGCGTCCCCTGTGCAGAGAAGATGGCGGAATGTCCCGCTTTGTGGAGCACAGCGAGTGCAGCCCTGGGCAGCCGCACAGGGATCCCGCATGGGGATTCCCCCAGCCTCTGCCGAGCCTCCCAGGTCACTCCTGTAATTCTCTGACTTGCATTTCCCATTAGAGGGACAGTGGTACCTTGGGGAACAGCAAATAGACCAGACCAGGAAGTGCGTTTGATTGGTGCACACTATGTGACATCAGCGAACCAGAGAGGTACAGTGTGGTGGGAACAAACAGTAAAATTATTTTGAGTGTATTTTTCTGACTTTGCTATGAGGTGCTAGATACTGTCAAAGGAGGAATTACACAAATAATACAACAATGATAACCATGTATGATTCTGGATTTACTATTGCTGTTGACCTCCCAGCATTTCCCTACATATATTCAGAGTCGTTTTACTTCATATTGTAACTGCAGTACCCCCTACACACTTTTTAGGGCTGCTTTGCATCAGCATGTGTTGTTTGGGGTTGTTAAATGTTATAGTTCAGCTAAAAGCTCAGAAAAGACCCCCTTCGGTTATCTAAGGTGGGGGCACCACCTACAGCAGAGATTAGTCATCAGTAGAGCTGTAGTATCTTAAAAGCCTTTACCCAGCTGGGGAGCACTGGCTGCCTCCCCCAGAGGCTATTCCCATACCGCTATGCAGTGCAGAGGTCGATGCAGCAGAGTGCAGGTCGGGGTTACAAAAAGTAAGGGAAAATATGTATATATTATAATATTTAGATGGACATCAATAAATCTTTATTCTATAAGGTTTTCTTTTGGAGCTCTGCTAAGCAGTGGGTGGTGGGCACAGGTAACAGGACCCCTAACCTCTGAGCCCTGTTACATAAATAATAGCCCCCTCCCCCCCATTCATGGAGTTGGAGGGTCCAGAAAACCAGACACGTGACCTCAGCTGTCTGTTAATCGCTCAGTGGCAGCTGTCTGACTGCTAACTGATTGATGCATTGGACAAAAGGGTCTGCTAAGTATGTAAATGTAAGAGGAAAAAAAAGAACACGGAAGCTTACCCATCTCTGAACAAATACAGTCATGGTGCAAGTAAACACCAGCTTGGTTAATTTGCTCTAAGGGGCACCCACTGTGAACAAATTAGACTTTGCGATTTAACCTGCTCCCATTCTAGTTGCTTGTTGAAATAGTACTTAATTGCTGTTTCTTGGTAACATTTTTAATTGTCTTATCATTACGACTGCCCTTTCATCTCACCAGGAAATACAATGGTAATTGACCACTACTTTCATGACCAATTAACAGGCAATTAACAATAAGAAGGTCGGCCATCGATGATGATGAGCGGAAAATGATGGCATGGCGTCTGACCCCAGCTGCCCGCATTTGCTGGGGGTCGCAGGGGGCCACGCATGGCGAGCTTCCATCTTCCAGGCCGCAATAAATGCTGTCAGCACATTACAATGCGATTTGTGGGCAGAGGAATGGACCGCTTCTGTCACCATACTTTCAGCATCCGTGCAATTTTCACACTGCGTCGATATAAAAAGTAAAGACCATCCATCTTGGGCCAGCGATATGTGCCACATTAGCTGCACCCTCACGACGGCAAACGTCAGGCCAAACAATAGAAAGAGGACTTATGGGTAACTTTTTGCATTTCATACACGCATTGATTTGCTGACTCGAACAGACTGAAGTTACTCACGTCCATTGAAAAATCTTTTTCTATAGTCGCTGGTGTGAGACAAGAGATTAAAATGCAACAGAAAGGCAACTCACAAGTGTGTGTGACCTGCTAAATAAATAAATAAACAAATTTCAAATTAGTCGCTGTCTTTCAAGGCAGTTTAATCCCATAGTCACTAAGAGACCCCAATTACGTCGGGTTACGGGTTAATCTAGGTCACCTTCTCCTCTAATTACATTTGAAATTTTCCTTGGAAGCGATTTTTTCCCCTCTCTGACCGTGTTGTTCTTCCCTGGCTGTCTGCGGTATTGGGATTCGCAGCAGCATTCGGAAGGCACAGTCAGGAACCCAGCGTTCAGGATATGTCAGTCTCGCAAGTGTTTTGTCATGGAGAGAAAAAAAAAAAAACACACACACACCTTGTTTCTCCAGCGTGAGATCAATCTTCGTCATAATGCCTTGCAATCAAGGAGAGAAAAGCAATTTACATAGTATTACCCTGAGCGGGCCAAGTCAAACAAACAAGACACCGGTGGAGATCTCTTCTGCATAAGACGAAGATTCAATCAAACTAGGGAACATTTCGCGGCTTAATTAACAAAGTCACAAGCCTGTTGTTCTACTATTTTTTTCATCTAAACTTAATACGTTCTTTTTACTTTATGCTGAGGCGAAGGCCTCTGAGATCCCCACAGAAAACGGACCATCAGCAGGTCTAGCTGAGTGTGGGGGCGGGGGGGTCGGGGGGGATCTCGCAAACTTCACCTCCCTTATTCAAACAGCGCTGACATTTCTGTCAGAGACCTACACTGGCTAGGAGGCAGTGTGTAGGTTACGCAAAGAACACCTTCAAATGCATTATTCAAAGGAAAGGCCAGCCCGATTCGTGGAAGTGCAGCATTTCTTTCTTTTTTTTTTTATCATGAACGCTAATATCTAGTGCTGTAGCTGTTCTGCAGGTTTTAAAGATTTAAAAGTTCACAGCAAGACTTGCGGTATAGTCGCTGAATTGTATTACTTTATACATCTCAACTTATGAAAATCACCAACATCTCACACCCTAGGAATACTTAACCCTACACTCTAACCTAAACACTTTTTGGATCCATCCATCCATGCCTTCAGATCCACATCCCTGGTGATCAGAGACTACAGAGGTACAGCATGCAAAGCGAGTTTCAATCTGCTGCTTAATCATCATGTTTCCTGATGCGAAGGAAATCTGGCACACAAACTAACAAATCTATGCAGATTCCTCAGCGAAAAGTCACTGCAGTGTGAATATGTCCTGCTGTCATCATTAAGCTCCTTAACCATACAGATCAGTGCTGGCAAAAAACTTTATTTGGTCGTCACGCACCGTCCCATTTAATGATGATCCCGGAAGATTTGTGTCGAGATTTCCATCAAGATACGATTGACACTTTCACATGGACTCTAAAACCTCCAGATTAATTATCCTTAGCTAATTAATTGTGAGTATTGTTTGTACTAATCAATTATGTTTTGATTGCCCATTTGACAGGCCTCTGGAGACATTTCATTAAAAATGCTCTATTTCAGCCTAAGAACACAGATCCTCCACAAATCACCCTCTGAGTGAGCCCATCATTGGCATCTTAAATGGACACAGATGTTTTGTCTCATTTCTGTGCCTAAGGCAACATTTGAAGGGTGGAAAAGACAGCTGTGCCTCGGCCTAAATGCTTAATAAACAGTCGGGTGCCCCCCGCAGACTTATTGGTCAATATAACACGAAGCAGCTTGGCAATTATTAGTTTTTACAGGCTCATATTCGCAGGTGTCATGCCATATTTAAGAACAGCCTGACTCCTGAGATGGGTAACCAGTAGGGGTGAAATTCGGAAGTTGCCACCAAAGACGACTATGTGGCAAACTTTCCTAATGACGGGAAAGTTGCTGGCGTCTCTCTCCTGGAATTTCTTCTTCTCTGCTCACTCCTTTGCAACCAAAGTCATGACATGATCTTAGTGAGCCCCAGCAACTCCACTCAGTCTGTTACAGATTGGAGATGGTCTCAATGTTTATTGTTTACTGTACACTTTAATCTCTCTTTTTCTTGTGTTTTACCCTCTAAAATTCATAAAAATGATTAGTACAGTAAAATCTCTTGTATTTGGCATTTATTTAACTGACACTCCAGTAACTGGCACAATTCTGAAATATCAGAAATGCATAATGATAATTAGTAATAATACGCTACTAAATTATACTATAATATTATACTATAGAACACTATATGTTCAACTATTCGATGAGATATCTTTTTAAAACTTTACATGAAACTAAAATGAAAATAAGTTTAAAAAAATAACAAAGAAAAGCATTGTGCGATACAAATGTCAGTTCCTGCACACGCCTACGTAGCCTTTGCACTCGTCCAGTCATTGTTTACCTCATGAGCTTCAAATATTCGGCTTAACAAAACAATAATCACTAATTTGTGTGTATGGTAGCATTAAGTGTAATAAATGTGTTACAGTTCAGTGTTTTTTTCAAGAGTAACATTAAACTGTCCGGAAATTTCTTCTCTCCGTCACTGCTTGGGTGCTGGCGCTGCAGGATACCAGAACGTTCACTGTAACATTTTTGATAAAAAGTGATAAAATAAAAAATCTAGCTAAAAATAGGGGGGGGGGGGGCTGGATGCCCCCTAGACAGAGAAAAGTCAGGTGACAAGCCCATTCAGCTGCCCGTGCCCAAGTAGCACCGTATTAAACTTGACTTCTGTTTTGTTTGTTTTGTCTGTTTTTTGTCTGTTCTGCACTGCATGCCCAGACCCAGAACCCAACTAAGGTTCTTCCCCCAAAGCCCTTTTTATTTACCTGTGAGCTGAAACTGCATCTGTTTTAGGTTTCCTTTAAAGCCCCATTCCACCCTCCAAGCTCGTATCACATGGTTCTGTTAGCCGTCCCAGCTGAAGACTCACGGCGAATTTTTCAGGCACAGGGAAGCCCTGACGGATGGCCGCTGTTCTCTAATCTTCCCTGTCTACCAGGCAATTGCACGGATAACATATGTTCACTTATCCAGGTAATATCCAGCAATATACAGGCATAACTAAAATAAATTCCACATGTAATTTAAGCTGAAACGGCCGGACAGCCTCTGCTAGGGATGAACAATGCATGGAATCAGCAAAGGAAATGTAAGTTAACAGGAAGTATCGTCCTTGATGTTTAGTATTAAAAAGGATGAGCTGTGACAAGGATTCAACCAACTGCTTGTCCATTCAAGCACCCCTGGCACCCCCGTACACAGCTATCCAGGAAATAAGGCTCGCCTTTGCCTCCTGCCCCTGTCAGAGAATGACGTCGCTGGTCCCGGAGCCGACCAGGAGATCAGGGAGATTGAACAAACCGTCTCATCAAACTGCCTGAACAAAAAAAAAAGGAAAAAAACAAACAAACGTCACAGCCGAATCGATTACGATCGCGGGATCAGAAATCCCAGGGAAGATAACAAATGGGATGTGACGGATGATATAGATCTTCCCGTTTTTCTAATTTTGTTCAAAAAAAAGAAGGCAGGAACTCTACAGCGAGCCTCTCGATTAAGCAGCCATGTCAACAGTGGGATGAAAAGCGGAATCCGCCCCGCAGGAGGCGCTCCGCTCCACAATATCCTCCTTGGTGTGCTTAGCAGACCCCTGACTAACAAGCCCTTTAAGAAACTAAAACATGAAGCAATGAAACATGAAGCAATGAGCAAATGAGCAAATGAGCAAAGCACCAGACATTAAAATCAAAAGCACCGCCTCCTTTCTGATGTCATGGGGACTCACAGGCCCGTCCCAAACGTTACGCACGGCCGCTGGGTTAGCGGCACCGTTTAAGGACGATCAGGGACTGTAGCTATGTCTGGGGGACAACTGAAACAAAAGGAGGAGGACATGGGGTGAAATAAACCAGGTCTTCAAACGTGGAGGGCGATTACTTGGACACGTGATGTATTTCGCTATGGCAAGGTCTCCATGCGGGTTGTCCAACGTCCACTCGTCCAAACGAATCTCTCGTCTCCATCATGACGGTGCTTCTTCAGCAGAGTCAAAGTACATGTTGCTTACACAATCCCAGCTTTGTGAACAAGGACGGCCGTTTTCTATGCACGGCAGGTGGATTCCCACCAACGCATTCAGTAACGGAATCCAGATGCCTGCTACTCCGTCCACTCGAGTTACACGAGATGTGGACCTGATCCTATGCTTGGGAGGAATATTCCTGCAATGTGTCCTCTGTTTCTGGGGAGGGGGTCTAGCCATTTTCTCTGGTTATCCTTGTCGCGGAACAGGACGAGCTGGAACCTGGGCGGGGGG
>JAODJU010000036.1:13757634-13768046 GCA_026776725.1 Gnathonemus echidnorhynchus
CCTTGCAGTTCAACATGCTCACCTCTCTCTGCACCCCTCATCCGCCCCCACACCCACGGCTCTAACTATTTCCACACTAACGAAGCCAGGTGCTAGCCAGCTCTGACTGTCGGTATAGCTTAGATGTGTCATATCAGTGGTGCCGATGACGCACAAATAGCAAGCCCTTTAGGCTTAATAATGACTTGATTAGATATGAATAACTTAATGGGAACATCGGCATTAGTTTGACAGAAAGCGATGAGGAGACTTATAGCTACATCTAAACATATAACTAAAAAAAAGTACAAAAATGGTTAAAGGTTACGGAAGCGACGCTCGCACTGAAAAACACAAATGCACTATGGACTTATCTGTACTTATAATACAATGTCCTGCAGCTTAGCTAGCAGTAACTGCTAACATCCTAATGTTATGATAAAGTTAGTGATCTTTAGCTTCTCTCCGCGGGAATATTCCATGGAGTGATCCTCACAAACAAGGCGGCCCTTCTGTAGCCCGTTGCACACCACAGTAGAGCAAAATACGACCCATTTCTACATCGATGCATGGTGCCAGGTCTCTGTAACATCATTGCCAACTACCTCCTCAGTTAAAGGAGTGTGTAACATCTCTATCTGGGCCTTGGGTCTCTATCGCCCCGTCTAAATGGGCCTGTCACACAAGGTAGATGTGAGGCTTGCTAAAAAAAAGAACACTGTTTATTTACATGTAAAACAGGTAGAGAAACTCATTGGACTGCAGCGGCAGATTGGCAAAACAAAAAAAAGTGCCATTAGCTTAATTGCTTCAGTATGGCATTTCCACGTTTAGGGAGCAGGATGCTCTCTGCAATTGTTTATGTTAATTGACTTCGGAAGACGGAAAGGTAGTGGCTGGCTGCCACGTTTGTGTTAATGGAAATGGGATAAATTTGAAATTAGGCCAGGCCACACAAAAGCAGAATCTCAGCAGTTCTTAATTGTGTCCCATGACGTCCTTGCTGCTTAAGGCCTCGTTAAATGTATCATGGGTTAAGTAATCACGCCTGAATTTGAAGTTTCGGGTTTAATTTCGCAGGGGGAACTGT
Source organism: Gnathonemus echidnorhynchus (assembly GCA_026776725.1). Classification (NCBI taxonomy): domain Eukaryota; kingdom Metazoa; phylum Chordata; class Actinopteri; order Osteoglossiformes; family Mormyridae; genus Gnathonemus; species Gnathonemus echidnorhynchus. The sequence goes on from JAODJU010000036.1 coordinate 13,758,704, forward strand.
GCGTAGCGAATGAATTTGGAACAGTAAGTTTCATCTCTAAAATTCTGAACCATCTTTGGCACACAAAGCGGAGGAAAAATCTTTTGGTCAGTACAATATCTGAAGTTTAGTTTCCATAACCCTATAGCCAGGCAGTGCAGCGGTACAATAGCATTGTGATACTCTACCCAGAGGGCTGTGGGTTTGATTGCTATATTCCTGTCAGAATCCGCCTGCAGTGCAAAGACAAGCACTTAGGTGAATCGAGGTCTGGAAGTTTCACATTTATTTACTTAGCCGACACTTTTATCCAAAGTGACATATAATTGAAAAAGCAGGATCAGCTGGTCCCTAACGCGGTTAAGGGCCCCGCTCAAGGGTCCAACAGAGAAATGTTCAGCGAAATTCTGATCACAGGTACAACCTTCAAACCTTCAAGCCTTCAAGCCACACCCCACGACTGTGTTGATTCGATGACTGACTGGCATTACATCTAGGGGACCCTTGGGGGGGATGAATGAATGGCCATAATTAACAGTAAGGAACTAACTAACTTCTGAACTCCGAATTATATTCTGTACTCCAAGGAACTGTTATCATAGTTTTGGTTATTTGGTTTTTATTTTATATTCTCATTTGAAATCTAGTTTAATTTTAGTTTTGATTGTGGATTTATTTATTTTTAAAGATTTAAATATATTTTGTTTTTAAATATTTAAGTCCTTTTCAGTGTTGTGTTCGAGTTCACCTAAGTCAAGTCTGAGTCAAGACTGTATCTTTAACAAATAAAGTCAAAACCAAGTCCCACAGGGGGGCGAGTCCGAGTCCAAAAAAGCAATTTCATTCAAACAATTTCAAAAACTATAAATTGAAGACAAAACAAATACCTCAACTTTTACATTTATTTTAAATATTTATAAATATTTAAAATTACAAATATCTACTTTCAACTAAAACCTAAATGATTTGTCAAACACGAAGATACCAGAAACACACCTCCAACTGCTTCCTGAAGTTAATTTCACTGTAACATGACTAGAACCAGAGAATATGCATAAAGCAATACAACAATGTCTGGCTACGGTAGGTACCCTCAGAGAAGCGGCTTAGCATGGTGTCTCCTGCACATGGAGCACCTGCTGGCGTCGGCACGCAGAAGAGGTGCTAGCTACTTTTTAAACAAATACTCTGGGATGATGCAAAAAATGTTACAAAATGTCACAAAAAAAGCCATCATTGTAATTAATATTTAGGATAACTTCCAGAGTACTAGTTAAAAAAAATATTATATATATATTACAATAATATATATAATAATTATAGAATAATTAGTAAGTAAATGTTATTATAATAATAATAAAAATATAATAATTATTTCTTCAGTGTGCTAGCTCCATGTGACATGGGCACCACCTTAAGCAGCTTCGCGGTGGATGCCTACTGCAGGCAGATACATAGACCGAAGGCAACGGGGATATCCTTGACGTCTATGTTTTGTTGTCACTTGTTATTTCAAGCCCCTGTCAGCTGAAACCACGCCCCTCTCAGCTCATGCCACGCCTCTCTCGGCTCATGTCACACCCCTCTCGGCTCATGCCACACCCCTCTCGGCTCATGCCACACCCCTCTCGGCTCATGCCACGCCCCTACACCAAATCAGGGTCAAATGTCCCATCCATCCATCCATTTTCCAAGCCGCTTATCCTACTGGGTCGCGGGGGGTCTGGAGCCTGTCCCGGAAGCAATGGGCACGAGGCAGGGAACAACCCTGGACAGGGGGCCAGCCTATCGCAGGGCAGGGTCAAATGTCTGAAACCGAAAAATAAGATTAGAAACTGAAAAAAATATAAATCTGAAAACAAACACTGCAACTGAAAATAAACCAAAAATGTCAATATATATACACATGAAAGCAAAAGAATAAAATAAAACATCCATTAAAAAAATCCAGAATTGAATGAAAATAATATTTAAACTGAAAAAAGCTTTCATACACTTACTTTTAATTTGAATACATCGTTGTACTTTTTAAAGTGCAACATCAAAACTTGAACTTTCAGTTTCAGTTCTTTTTTTCAAATGAACAAACCATTTGACCCTGATTTAAATCCATAAATGTGTAGCTACGTTTTAGTGTAATGTTTTTGGTCAGAAGGAGGTGTGTGACTCAGCAGGTTATGACTCCTGTATATAAAATATTGTTTGTTTGATTCTGCTCCCAGCAGATCAATCACACCAGCATTAGGCACTTTGAGGGAGAGACTGGAGACAATTGTCAAGCGGACTTCTAGTATAATTTTACAAAAGAAGTCAGATCAAAAACGTGAATTACGCGCAAATACAGTAACTCCTTGTCACATTTAAAAGCTCCATTTTCTTGCCATTTAAGTCCATTCAACGACTAAGCTAAGTAATGTGGTATTTTGAGTATATTTATTTACAATGTTCGAAAAACACTAAAGCTAACGCAAGAAATCCAGACCTATACTCGGCAAGATTTTTAGTATTCAAATCTGAGTCAAGACTGAGTAAAAATTCACCAAGTGTGTGACAGACGGAGTCCTTTCAAATGTGGACTCAAGAAAGCACACATCATGTACTAACATTCTCAACATGTTTCAGGTATTTTAACGGTAAAAATAACTCATTACCTGATTAATGGTTTAGATGTTTGTTTTGATCTTTGTTTTTATTTTATTTCAGTTAGACTGGGAAGCAAAATTAATAATTTGGTTTACAGTTTTTATTTTCATATCTATATTATGAAAATGTTTTCTTTTAGTTTAAGGTAACAATAATAACCCTGAGCTAAGGATCAAAAGTCATAAGTAAACTTTATATCGACACAAGGGTTGGTAAAAAAAAAGAGTCAAATCCTTGAGAACACAGTGTTAAGGGTCATCGTGGGTCACCACTAAGCGACAGTCTGACTCATCGGCGTGTCAAAAATAATCTGCCTGGTGAGATCTAGGAAGAGGGGTCATTGTTGTCGATTAACGCGCGAGTCAGATGATTCATTTCTCTCCGGGTGCGATTCTCTATCCCATGTGGCACTCGACTCTCACGGAAATCAATCTTCATGAACCCCACATTGTCACCTTCACTGTATTTCATTTTGTCCCCGGAACTACTGGAAAATATGATGATTTAACTCTTGAACAATCTTCTGAGGGCTCTGTAACAGTGAGATGGACCAATCTGAGCCAATCACACTTCCCCATTCATCAGGTGTCTCCTAGTAATTTGTTCCATTATAAAAATGGCCTGTCAAAAAAAAAAAAAAAAGTGCAACTGTTTACCTGTGACCCCTGTCCTCTACAGTCAGCATCCTTCAAGAGGAGGCACTGGAGTTCATTAACAATGGGACAGAAAAGACCCCAGGATTCTGAAGAGATGTAAAAAGCCCAAGATGTGTTTAGTCTGGCATTGACAGGGACCTCCCTAAGGTGCTGTTCCTCAATTCTTTTGTGTAGGCTAAGCTTCTTTGGGTCAGCCAACTGGTTCCAAGTGAAAGGCATCCTGATTGGAGGCGACGCTCTGAACCATGTCATTGATTTTACAGTTGAACAAATATACATTGGGACATAATCATTTCTTGCTGAGCATCGAGGATTCGTTTTACTCTGGCATTTCTGTGACTGGCGCATTAATGCCAGCACACATACAGACACACAGAGATTTTCTGACCCTTTTCATACAGCTCTGTTGCTCCAGATACCTTTTTTTTTTTTTGCAGTGAACAGTTTTGCTCAAGGCGTGAACAGTAACCTTTGGAAAAAGTCAGGAAAGGCATATCAGAGACATGTGTGATACGACGGGTTAGAGGAGGACACCTCAGAAACACTTCACAGTCCGGCTGGTGGCTGTGCTGAAAAACCTTAACAAAACAGATACCTTTAAATCCCATGTGTCCATTCGACACAATGGATAAGACAGAGATTTCAGGCATACCCTCCAGGTCAATAAACTGTATCCAAATCTGTATGTCTGGTCTATAGGGTTGAGTAGGGTGACCAGTTAATCCATGTCAAGGGGGACATTATGAGCTACTTCAGGTTTTACTAATTACTTTAAAACTCCTGTGCTTGGCTAAATATTTCAGTTCTTCTTCTGCTTTGACTGGTTTGTTTCCTTGATTGAAAGACTCATCCAGCTGTTCCACATTAACATGCATAGTGACACATGCATCATTATAGGAGACTGACCAATCAGCACATGGCGAGAGCTCAGTGCTTAAGTGATATCCAGGTACTTTTAATTGAAATGGTAGTTTACAAACCTTGTCCCAGCTCATAGTGTCCCCGCTGACATGGATTAGCTGGTCACTGTAGGGTTGAGATGTTATTATGGGTTACATATGGCACTCAGTCAGCTGGCTAAAAAGCTGTTTCCCTGGCTTCCTCAAGTGACTAAGGGCAAACATAAAATACCCATAAACTGGACAGTCCTACCCACAATGGCATGTTTTATGCTCAGAGGTTCCTGAGTGTTTTGAACAGAACAATACAGAACTCAGGTGACTGACAGGAATTGGGGCTGCTGATTGGTGTTGGCTCTGGGAAACAGGACTAAAATACTTAAACCACTTAAATTTGACTCCAACTAACCAAAACCACAAAACTCGGAAACAGGATGCCATCAAATTAGACCGCAAACTCAAATGAGACAGACCCGGAAACAAAACTCCAGCAGACAGAAGCAGCCTTGCAAACACAGAAACGGGACTGTGAGCCAAGCTCCGAACCTTGTGTTCAAAGTGTGACGAAACTCAGCCCCAAGCAAAGCTTGCTGCTCGGGCTAAATAGCAGTTATGGCCCAGTACTCCCAGTTCCCAAGGTCAAACAAAGCATATGCAACCCAGTAATCACCAAAATTGTAGTGCAGGCATAGAAATCTCTAAGGAACAGGCAAATAATCCTTTTTCATAAAACACACTGAATATCATTTTCTGCTCAGTTGTGAAGATATACTTTGTAGATATTCACATACAGTATAGAGGCATACACACCGTATGTGTGGCTGCAGAAAGGTCAAAAACTTCATAGTTATTCAGATGGTCAAAATTTCAACTTCAGAACACACACACACACATATATATGTGTGTGTGTGCATATGCATCCTTGCAACAAAAATGTGGGGACATTCATAACCACAGTCTCCTTTATTAGCTGTTCAACAGACACTAGCTAAACTGAGTTCTGATATCATTAACCCCACTGCTGTTTTGAACTAATTAACGTAATTATGCCAACGTATGTGTGACTGTTTCAGAACTGTGTATGCTTCATTTCTTGTATTTTAAAAATATTTTTTTAGCAATCAAATGATTAATTAAAACAATGTCATCGACAGACAGCTGCCCTGGCTAGTGCCTCCCAGAACAGACTCCAGACAACCGCAACAATAATTATTAAACTAAAAGGAACTGACAGAATTACATAATATGACACGTGACGGTATATTAAGGAGATGGCATCAATGTTGTTTATTGGTACCAAAAAATGGTATTACTTTTGTTTCTGGCTAGTGGGTTACATTTACTTTACAGACCTGTAATTGTGATTATGACATCACAATGACCTACGGAAATTAAAATGATTGGCTTAGCTTCTATAGGGAAGTAACTCTGTGTATGGATGGAGGGGCTACATTACAACAGGTGCCATAAGTGACATTACCGGCAGCTAAGCTGCATTATTTACCTCAAACCCAAATGTGTTTTACACATTCTGTCAGTTTCACAAATCTACATATTGCACAATTTTTTAAATAATATAATAAAAATATTTTTTCCAGTTCCTGGACAGAAAGTTGCATCCCGGAAAAATTAAACATATCGATTATGTTTCATAATCAAGTTTATGTCACAAGTTTATACCAAGTTAAAATGTTAATCAGTTTGCTCAATCAGGTGAGTTCAATATTCACCAAAGACAATTTATCAGTAGACTGAGGGACAATTTAAAAATTATACTTTGCATTTGGCATTTTTGTTACACACTGACAACTGCAATGCAAAATTTAAAAACTGGGCCATTTCAAAGATTTTTTTTTTTTAACCAATGCTAATCTCTATCATCAGGAGATACAGATCAGGGGAATTTGCTTTGTTTTTCAAAAGGTACGGATGTACAAAGTAGAAAATCTGGCCATTCTGGATGCAAATTTTGTTGTACCTTTTTCCCTGTTTGTTTAATATTTTGTGTGCGCTGTAGGGCAGAGGGATTATATGAATTTGTCAGGGAAATGAGAAAAAATGCATTTCCCCTACTTGCAATGAATTAAAGTTTTAAGGTTGTGGCTTTTTACTGATTTAGGGAGCATTTTTAAGTTAGTACACACATATTTAGGAATCTACGTTTTTTGAATATATGTATATGACTGGTAATACAATGCATTTAAATTACATATTGAATGAATCTAGGTAACCAATGGCAATAATAAGCAAAGTAACACACTGCTCATTTTGGACCTGCGGATATCTTATCTGTATTAAAAACCTGGCAGCTTATCAAAAATGAGCACAGCGGTTATCAAAAATGCTGACCGTGCAATTTTCACAAAATATATTAATAAATAAATATGCCTCGCTCCAGGAATTCAACACAGAAAGAAAGTCTGGGTCATTCATATTCCAAAAGAAACTGATGTGTTTGTCAAATTAGATCTTTAAAATTTCATTCTTTAAATTTTCATTTAAAATTTACAGGAAATTTCATTACCATGTAACAAGTTAAAATAGAAGGGCACAATCCTAGAAACTTTGTTAAAAATGTATCACACACACACATACACACATACACACACACACACACACACACACAGACATATACACACACTCGCAGGTTTACAATTATCTTTGTGGGGACTCTCCATTTATTTCTATGTATGGGGGAATCTCTAATCCCAACATGACGACCTTAACCCCTACCCAGCCCAAACCTTAACCATAACTAATAACTAAACAAAATAAGAGACTTTTGTTTTTTTAGTTTTTGATTGCATTCACAGATCTGGTCCCCACAACGTCAAGATAACAGGTTTTATTACATTGCAGGTATCATTTGGTCCCCACAATGTAATATAAGCATAATCAACACACACACACACAGTGTGTGTACTGCTCTGGAAAAAACACTGTCAGGACAGCTCGCCAAGCACTGGGTGCATCTACATAACGTTGTTTTAAAAGCCGACTGCAGGACTTGTTACACAGTTAATAGCTGCATCTCTATAAGTGGTTCTGCGTCTCTACTGAACTGCCGATACGATCATTAGGCACCGAGTTATTTGTATTTTATTTCTATGCTAAAGCAGTCGTAATATGGTCTAACACTTTAGGATTTCTGAAAACAGAAGCAGACTCGGCGCACTATCCGGATGTTTACCGGGACCGCTGGCATACAGATATAAATAAACGGCGCACTAAATTTGGATGCGAGAGCAAATATCAGACAGTTTGTTATCGTGGACGGCGCTGACAGGGCACGGGCGGTCCAGCAATCGAAGGAGAGTGGTTTTAAGGGGAGATAATGCAGAAGACGCGGCGCTCCTGCGCGCTAATCCGCAAATTACGTTAGCAGGAATGGCAAATCATTACAGCGGAATGTAAATTAGCGAGCTCATCAGCGGGGCTTGGCAGACGTGCGGCCCGTGAGCTCCAGCGGCTCTCGGGCCCGGGCTCTGTCGCTAATGATAAACACCATTAGCCGGCGAGCACGACACTAATGCGCCTATCTGGGCAGCGCAGCCTGGCGCCGGGAAGGAGAAAAATAACCGGGATGGCTGATCAGTGCCGTCAAAAGCCGGGAGCCAAAGGGTGGCTATAGCAGTAACAACCTGTCTCCCAAAAAAGTCCATGTTATGTCATTGCTTGCCCCTTGGCGATATACACGTCCTTCCTTTGCAGTATATATCACGATTTGATTTATAGACATGCACAGAACACAAAAAGCTGAATATTATCTTCTTAGTCTTTTAAATCAGGATACCATGGCGCTTCTGCTAGAAGGCAGCTGTGCTTGAACCCCACTTTTTTCCATTGAAATCACCAGCTCCTGCACATCTCCAACACCCCCGAACTCCCAAAGCCCCAAACCAGAAAGTACAAGGTCACACATCAGTGGGAAATTTGCTAATACTGAAAGAAAAGCAACTATTACTCTGCATAAGCAGCTACTGGTTTTATTGCTACTGTTTGATATCTCTGGCTCAGGGCTTTCAGAAAGCAAGCCAGAGAGCTTGACTTTACGCCCATGGAAATGCCTAAGCAGACATTTCTCTGTCTCTCAGTCCCATCGCAGATGTCCAGCCTGAAGCTCCACGCTATGGTTTATGGTCTTCTAACAGAAGGATGGAGAGCTTCCATGCTTAGCTGCTGTGTTGTGTGTACACATTTCTCAGCTAGAGAAAATGCACATTTTATCAATAACAGCATAAACATCTGCATCAACAAAAGCTCTGGGCAATGAACACAGCCAGGATTTGGGGTTCGAATATCACCCCCCACTCTGTGTTACTGTGTTTCTTGCGTTCCTTCCTGTAGTCTGAAAATATACACTTAAGTGATACCTCTACACACACACTCCACACATACAGGGCTGGGGTCAGATGGGAGTCCAACCTGCAACACTTGAGGTGTGAGGCCACAGTGCTACTTACTGAGTTACCATGCTGCTATTATTAATGTTTTCTGATTCTACGTATTTTCTCTACCATTGTTCTGGAGCAGTACAGGGTTGCGTGATAGTCCATACAGCTATGGAAGGATCCTTGAGGGAGGTGAAAGTAGTTTAAGTCCTAGTTAAATTTAAATCCTAGTTAGCTTCAATTTATCTGTAATGCAGCAAGAAAGTAGTTGATAGCTATTAAATAAAAACACAAAGATGAATACTCTTACAGCAATTACAGCAATTAACCAAGTAATATTGCTTTAGTTATGTTAATATCACGACCGCAGAAACCATTGCTGCTTTCAAATGGAAAACTGTAGTCAGAAGAGCAGCGTGGATTCTGTTAGGGGAGGCTTCTTGACAGAAATTTAGTAAACGGGGGAACTGGTATTACACCACCACTAACCTTTCACCCGGTAAGCAGTGCAGTGACCCGTGCCGATCTATGTTTCATTGAGCGGTAATCACACGTGCTTAAGCGAGTCACACGGCGGGATTTTGGCGGGGGGAGGCGGTGGCACCTAGAGGCACTTGCTTGCAAACGCGCGCGGTAATGAAATTACGTTTGGGTATTTATTAGCTCAGTGGTCGCCTTTACCCAGAGCTCGTTACAATTGTACCCACTTGATATTTACCAACACAGATCGGGATTGTTCCTCTGTGGCACACCAGCAGCTGTCCCCCTCCCTCCC
>JAODJU010000036.1:13778157-13793919 GCA_026776725.1 Gnathonemus echidnorhynchus
GGGGGCATGGTCACGCCTCACAGACTCGCGCGGCTCCGTGGCCCCACCCTGCACCCCCTACAACATGTCCGTGACATTCAGCTGCACATAGGAAAAAAAAACACCCTGCCTCATAAGTCTGCATTATTACGAGACTCATCCGAATGGTTACCCTCGCCGTGTGACTCGATTTCAGCAGGGGAGGGGCTCACCGACCGGCTCCACGGGAAAGCAGTACGCCCCTTCTGAATCATTCGATATGATTTACCCGGAGATCAAACGTGCAGGGTCAGAACTGAATCTGCATTCCGCAGAACGGCATCGTAATAAGCGTCCCCATGGCAGCCAGGACCCAATCCGTATCCGTAAGGACATCTTTTATCAGTACAAACATCAGACATAACATCCCCCTGTCCCACAGGCCGTTCGTATTAAATGTCACCACTGACTTTTATTTTGTTGACATTTGCGAGCTCCTTATTCAGATGCGATTCCATTTCACCTCGGATACTGTGCTTCTGGGATGTTTGGTGAAGTGCTGCTCTTTTAAACTCCATGCAAACCAACTGTCATCTTCGACAAAAGCTATCTCTGAAAATCAGCCACCTGGTCACATGACCTATCGGTAAGTAGGAACAGCTGGCTCCTGCACATGGAATCACACCGCCTTTCCACAATGTAGTCCCAGGTAATGTGGGTGATACACTTCTGCTCAGTGACGACATCACTTTGATTGTTTATTTTATAGCAGATAGGCCTACCATTGCTTTTTCCAAATACCAAATGCAAACTGAGTGACGTCAGTGACAAAAATTCAAATCCTGTACTAAGACAATGTAAATGCAAGCCTGTATGTTTGATTATCTAACACACCAAACACTTTCTCTCTGACTCCCTGTACAATCGCAGTCTAACCAAACGCTGATCTAATGAAATTCAGTGTGAAAAATATACAAAGACGGTGGAAAACAGATAACAGATCTGCCAAATACCTTTCCATGTTAATTTACAAATCGATCGGAGTTGTGCGTGATTAATGCATTCCTTCTAATCTTATGATCATTGGATTTATTATGCTTTAAACCAAATAATGCAGAGTTTATGCTAACATTTAATCATTTAGACAAAAAGCGAGCTTGTATATCATCACAAGCGCTGATAAGATGAGATGTCTATCCATTTGACAAAACAGAACAAAACTCTTCAGTTTGTTTAGTTTTCAGCTGGGAGTAATTAGGCAGGAAACATAGCAAAGCATACAAGGAGAATTGTATCGATTAACATACCACACCAGGAAAGACATCAGGACATAACGAATCCCCCCTTCGTTAAACTCACCTGCAACAACAAAAGAGCCAGTTAGACGCATAAAATAGCTCACATACAGATTTATGTTATTACATTTCACGGCGTAAAGCATTTAAGGTGTTCTCTGATGTTTCATCAAGACATTTTATTTTTTACCACCAGAAAAAGCTATAAATTAAAGGGCTCGACAGACATTGAGGGGCCGGTCCTCAAAGTGTATATGCAGCCTACGCTCCTTTTATAAATTGGATTCTAAGTGGGGTAATTAAACCTGTTTAAAAATGTAAACTCACTGAAGGTACCTGCACAGTTCCAGCCCATACTGTAACTAATCGGACTGATTAAGCTGACAAATTGGATGTAACACGACCCGCCTGAGATGATGTTTCTGTACATTGTAAAGTGGAATTCAAACATTATCATGGTTTCATCTGCTGCGGAATTGGACCGGGAATCTTTAATGCACAGTAGTGCTAGCAGGAAATGGCCCTGGAGTAACAAAATCCTTCCTTTAGCAATGCAGTGTGTGGCACATGTAGCACAAAAAGACTCGATAGATAGATAGATAGATAGATAGATAGATAGATAGATAGATAGATAGATAGATAGATAGATAGATATCCATATGTACATTACGTTCATGGTTTACGATATTGTGAAATGCTTCGGATTTCCGTAAATAAACACCTACAACCATATATCCCCTACAGCTCCCCTACATACAAACACACACACACACACACAGGTTTGTAATTATATCTTTGTGGGGACTCTCCATTCATTTCTATGGATAAATTCTAATCCCAACATGACGACCTTAACCCCTACCCAGCCCTAACCTTAACCATAAGTAAGTAAACTAAATACGAGACTTTTGGCATTTTCACTTTTTTGATTGCATTCACAGATCTTGGTGGGAACCTGAAAAATGGTCCCCACAACGTCAAAAAATAACAACACAGGTTTTTATTACATTGTGGGGGACATTTATTCCCACAATGTAATAAAATCCTAATCCACACACACACAGACAGACATACATGCTCATGACCAGATGCATATACGGAAACCCTTCCTTTTACAGTCTCCTAATTACTAAGTAATTATCTGGTAAATATATGGTAAATTATAGTTTATTATTGGTTAGTTACAACAGGTCATATGTAGGTAAATATAGCTGAAATAATAAGCAAAATCTGGACTATCACCCAACTCAGCTACTGTGTAGTTGTGACTGGTTTAGGTTGGTATTAACTCAGATATAATTATGTACTTCTTAGGAAATTCGGCAACCAATTCTTAGAAACACCAGCTCTATTACCCAATCCTGCCATCCATTTTCTGTAACTGCTTGTCCTATTCAGGGTCGGGGGGGGTCTGGAGCCTGTCCTGAGGCTATGGGTGTAAGGCAGGGGATAGCAGTGGGGCTGGTTTGAATCCCTGACCAGTAAATTAGCATATGGGTTAACCAATAATATACTATAATGAATCATATATTTATAAGGTAATTATTTAATAATTAGGGGACTGTAAAAGGAAGCGTCACCACATATACATGCATCACATTTTTGGTATAGGGGTGTAACACTAAAGTAATCATCCATCCATCCATCTTCTAACCATTTATCCTAAGCAAAGTTGTGGGGGGGGCCCTATCCCAGGCAGCACAGACCCCACGGCTGGGGTATGCCCTGGATAAAATCTATTCCTTTTCTATCTGCTTTGTGGCTTTTGCTATAAACAGAATGTTTACAATGTAACTGCATCACTGCATCCAGGACAAATGGACATTCCAGCTGGTACAAATGCAAACTTCCAGCAGTGAATAAGCGTGTCCTTCAGTAATGAGACGGGCTGCAGGCCACGCAGGGCGACTCTGGGAGAGCCGTCGCTCCTCTGCTTCCCACACTGACTGCAGCAGGGAAATGTGAAGAGAAGTGCAATTTGTTTTCCATGGCCAACTATTCATCATATATACCATTTAACATGCTATTTCCGGCTGACACTGTGCTCTGTTCTGGGTCTGGAGCTTGAAGCAGTGTCAGATGTATGGTTCGGGACGTACAGGCTTTAAGGAATGTGATTAAACATGACAGTCCCAGGATTTAATAAATGCAGTAATTAATATTAGCACTTTACTAAAACTATACACAACTGGCTTCAGACATGTGCTGATCCATTCATTACCCTTTATTTATTTTTACCTCTGAATAGACCCTAAATGGAAAATAGGAAATCACAGAATAGTTTCCTATTTAACAAAGGCTGATAGTTTAGGTCAAGAAAGTAAAAATCCAGACCAAGATTTTGTTTCAACCAACCAGTTGTGACTGTAACTCTTTAGACCAGGAGTGGCCAATCTTATATTCAAAGGGCCAGTGTGTATGCAGGTTTTTGGTCAGCTGTTCAAACCCAGCTGTGAGGACTCTTCAACCAATCAGTCTTCTAATTTGTAATCTAATTGGGGAGCTGCAGCGAAAACCCTCATACACAGTGGCCCTTTCTGGATAAGACTGTCCACCCCTGCTTTATACTGAACTGGACAGCTTTAACAAAATCTTGGTCTGGATATTTACTTTCCGGACCTGAACTTTCTACGTCTGCTATTTGATAAAGTGGAAAAAACAAAATTTCATATACGGTATATATGTTGGCCCTTCTGCTTTTAAAAAGGATAATCTGTGCATTTGCGTCTGATTTTCTTTTCAGCAATGGAAGAATAAACCAAATTACAAACATAATGATATTATTCTATTACAGTACATATTATGCTAATTGAATGATCTCTTATTATTTCATATGGATAGAGAAGGAGGTTGACTGGTGCTTCTCTCTGTAGCTCTGATGGGTGAGGGTGACACCAGCAGGATCGCATATCCTTATACCACGATGCTGATTAACATTCAGCACTCAGCCTTGCAGGAATTGGCATGGGGGTCAGCGCTTAACATTAAGAACCATGGCTTCAGGAGTCTCTAGCATGCTATTAGCCTAGCGAAATGTCAACCGGAAATTTTAACATATTTATTCTATTTTGCCGGGACACCGTTGTCCCTGTCATGTCATGCTGCCCACCCGGGGGCCCCTCCGACTGCAATCCCAGATTTCCGCCCCAGATTTCCTTGCTCTTCAATTTCCCTCCAGTGTACAGACATTTACTTGCCGGTCCTGGTTGCCAGACAGCTCCCTGCTCGCTGCGCGTCGGCCGTCAAGATGCTGAGATCTGCTCTACCAAAGAGATAGAGCGGCGATTCAGACGTGCCGCTCCGTCAGCTGAGGATCACCCATCCATCACCTGGCTGACCTCTCAATAATTCAGGTGGGCTTTCGCGATGGCCTAACAGGCTAATGCTCTCAGAATACCTTATAAACTTCCTGTGACCCCTCCTGTTTGTTTTCAGAGCCTGCCCTCCCCACCCCTGTCCTCTGGCTCCTCTTTTCCTCTTAAACTGGATCCCAGTTTGCTTATAAACACAAGTAAAAGTTAAGTTTTTGCTCCCGCTGAGCCTTAAGCTAACCTGGCTCACTTTAGTGATGCATGCCTCCAAGGATGGAAAAGGCATTAGAACTGGACGCCATGGTTAACGGAGCCAGCTGTCTGTCCAAAAAGCTTATCCAAATTCAGGAAAGCTTCTTCTTTCTTTTTCTCCCCGACTACAGCAGCTCCTTGGATAATGAGAGGTAACCCTTTAGGCTCCCGTACTGATCCCGTCCATTGTGCGCGTGACCTTTCTGTGTGGATGCGACATTCTGTAGCAAGCTGCCATATTCTCCTACGAAGAAAAAAGGAGCATCAGTTCGACAGTCCAGAGTGCACCCCCCTCCCCCACTATATGCGGACAATGGAGCAGAAGACAGGAGGGCGGCCGCATGGAAAAGCGTGGAGACGGGATTCGCAGGACGACGGCAGCTGCAGCCTGAGAGGGACACGCCGGACGCAAGCCAGGCCTCAGACCCACTAGCCAGGAGACGCGCCGAAGATAATTCATGCGTTTTAGATTAATTATCAGCAAATCAAGCAGCGTTACAAGGGCAAGGTTCAGGTAATCCTATTGTGTTTATCCGTGTCTCTTATTTTTTCACCCAACTTAATTTAAAATGCAAAGTGATCTGATCTTAAAAAAGGAAACTTACAGTAGGTGGAGCCTAATAGCATTAATGCAGGCAAAAATTATTAGGAAATTCCACACTTGGACGGGCGCCTCTTAGGAAAGGAACAAAAAAACAGGCCATGTGGTTAATTCCGGGGCAGTGTGCGGTTCAGCATGTTAGGACACTGTACCTGCAATCAGAAGGTCACTAGTTCAAATCCCTTGCTTATCAGAGTAATTTCACCAGTGGGCCCCTGAGTTAGGCGCCTAACCCACAGTCACCCCAGGGACTGGCTGACCATGCGTTCTTCAAAATGTATGTCGCTTTGAATAAACTAAATAACTCAAAATGTAAAATGCGATTTGAAGTGCTTCATTCCTCCCACACTCTTTCTGACCTGTGAACTCACAAGAAAGGCAAGCAACAGGAGTAGGAATGGGCTGTAATGAGGTCATTAGCAGGCCCTTCCTTTAGGGCCAAAAGCCTGGACAATTACACAGCTTTTCTCTGTCGAAATGGATTATCCGGCGTGATTATCAAGGTCAGGCCACGCGAGAGTCGGCCGGGGTCCCCCCCGTCCTGGGGCCCGCCACATTCCCAGGGGGGTTTACTCCCTGGCCCCCCCCCCCCCCCCCCCCCCCTTTGTCAGCTCGCTGGTGGCTCCTGACCGGAGATGGATAAGCTGGCACCTGGCCTCAGTGGCACGGTGACACCCCAAGTGTATAACTTGGACATGAGGTACTGCATGACCTTCACAATCTTGCAAGATAACCCCCCTATGCAGCCACAGACATCCAATTATTGAAAAAGTGGCAAACTTTATTTTTCTAGCAATATCTGACTATATATATATATATACACACACACACACACACACACACCCAAGTCTTATTTATGGAGAGGTATAATTATGTCAGTCTGTCAAACTCACAGGGTCTGTAACAAGCCAGGGAATCCGAGTTAAAAACCGGGTCCTACACTCTGAGATTTGCTCGAGACTTTTAAAATCATACGATGCAAAACCTTACATATCGTTATTGACCTGGTAAAATTTCCAACTATATAAAAATCTGTATTTCTTTGCACTTTCAGTTCGAGCCTGTGATTATTCGATACTTAGGCATTCTGTGAATTCGGTGAGAGTTTCACTCTTTTGCACAGCGGAAATGATGACCATTTATTTTCTGACTGCAGTTTGGAAATGAGTTTGCCTTCGTGCTCCTTAGGGGCAGCAGGTAGTAAATTTCTGTCCTAAAACTAGAAGGTCAAATCCTGCTGGGGGTCTCTGTACAACCACTGTGCAACAATGGTAAACCTGATTTGCCGCAGTTAAATCTGGCACCCTGCTAAATTAAGCTATTCAGACTGTTAATTATGCAATACCAACGCTAGCGGGGGTCTTCTGGGGGTCCTGAGGACATCAGAGGCCGAAGATGGAGGATCTGTTGGCTGACCCAGCCCTCTGCCACCTACGCGGGGCTGAACGTTGGCCAAGCTCCCTCGCTTTGCGCTGCTCAGATGGTGCTGCATAGCTGCACTGACGTTAAGACTCCCACATCGACGTCAGCCTCGATCCCCGAGATTCCCCACAGCTCTGGCCCGCGCTCGCTGCTGACACCGACATACCCCCCCCACCCCAAAGCACACAGAGATACGCTGGCCCCGTGCCACCGAAGTGCCCTCCAATTAAAACAGGACACATTTAAACCAAAGCGGTACTTTTTAATTGCTAACAATATCTGCTGGACTGACAGCAATGTAGCAACAATGTACAGGCGTGAAAAATAAAACCAATACAATGCATCTTTATGCCTGAATACTGGCACCCACTCAGGATGGTGCCCCTCCAATGCTTTCAGGGACAGGCCCCAGGCTCAGCCTACACTAGATAAGTGATAGGGAAGATGGGTGGATAGATGGATGGATTGAATTATAATCATAGTATACAAAAAAACAGCTCAAAATACATGGTCTAAGGTCAACACATTTGATTCCTTTCACAGTATTTTATGTTTATTGGGGCGGCACGTTGGTCAGCACTGTCACCTCACCCCTCTGGGACCAGGATTGCTGTCTCTACCATGGTTCCATGTGTGTGGAGTTTGCATGTTCTCCCCGTGTCATTGGGGGGTTTCCTCTGGGTGCTCAGGATTTCCCTCCCACAGTCCAAAAACATGCTGAGGTTAATTGGAGTTACCAAATTGCCTGTAGGTGTGTGAGTGTGTCCTGTGATGGGTAGGTGCCCCACCCTGGGTTGTTCCCCACTTTGTGCCTATAGACTCCAGACTCCCCATGACCCTGAATAGGGTAAGTGGTTACAGATATACAGATACAGTTATTGTAATTTAGGAAATTACTAAGGATTTCTCTGTTTTTCTTTTTTTTAGAGTTACTCACGATAAAACCTAATTTTATTTTATGCAGTTAATGATTAATTTAAGTCACGTATTTACTGCCTCATTTTTTTTATACGTAGCTCATTAAATCCTGCTCATTTGCCATGCATGGTTTGACTGGCCTACCATTTTTTTTTCCACAGAAATCTCTAATTCATATTAAAAGCAAAACAATAACACAAGAGTCTGTGACTCCAGATTGTTTTGTGACGACTGACATCCCAGGTCAACTAAAGGAACGCAAACAGAAAATAAACAAATTATACCCAACTCTGATTCGAAAAAGGGGGGTGAAGTAATATTGTGGATCAAAGCTTGTTAGCTACCACTATTCAAACCAATTGTTGTAGCAAATTCCACATTAATTGCCCAGCATAAAATGCACCTTTTTGAAATGAGCAGCCTTTAAATTCGGAAAGGCACAGAAATGTTGCATAGAGGCTTTTCTCTCAAGGTTTCCTTTAGCTTCATAAAGAGCAAACCTATGAAGTTGGGATGATTTCAGGCAGGCAGGGAAAAAGGCAGCGAGACAGAGCACAGAAATGAGGCTCCCAGCTCTTCCCGACCCCACAGGTATCTCCCGGCCTCCCGTGGAGAATTCCGCTCTTTAATCCCAGACGGGAACGACAGGGGCTGTCTCTCATATCAGCACAGTGGCTGCGAGTCATTCGAATGCGCCACACGGATCAGCGGCGAGAGACACACACACACACCCACACGCATACACACCCGCACATACACATACCTGCACACAGCCAACACCGACATGCATACACACAGACACACACAGACATAAACACACGCCCACACACACACACACAGTCATGTAATCATATCTTTTTAGGGATCACTCATTCATTTCTATGGGAAAAATGCTAATGCTAACTATAACAACCTTAACCCCTACGCAGCCCTTCCCCTTAACCAGAAGTAACCAAGCAAAATACAAGAGCTTTTGCATTTCTTCATTGCAGTCACAGATATTTATAAAAAGGAAACTGGTCCTCATAAGGTAAAAAAAACGGGTATTCATCACTTTGTGGGGACATTTGGTCCCCACAAGGTAAGGTATACCTGGACCAGACATGCAAACATACAGACACACACAGACATAAACACATATGCACACGCACAGACATAAACACACACGCACAGACATAGACACACACGCGCACACACACTTTATATACCCCTCAAAGAATGCTGCCAAAGTGAATGATGCACATTGATTGCTGTGGTCTGTTCTGGAATATGTACACATATGTCAACATGCCAAAAGAAAACACGTCTGATTTAAGTGCTCGGTCGTGTTTTCTTCCCTGAGGTCATGCAGCTTCCGTGCCCCTTCTGGGGATCACGCTTAAGGCTCCGGGAAATTGCGTCCATTTTCTCCTCAGCCGGCTCTCAGCGTCGCATGGAGGGTGTGTATGCACCGATAGGCGTGGGAACCTGCGCGTATTCATGGCCGCCTGGGGGGGGGGAGGATAGTGCAGGTCTAATTCGAGCCGACGGGCACTCCAGCATGTGACGTCATTGCCGCTTTCAGCTGGCAGGACTTCAGATGCTTCTCCCTCTGTGTGCAAGGGGGGGTGTGACTGCACTGCATGCTTTCATGGTACCCCCCACCCCAGATAACACAAAGCTAGCGTCTGACACAGGTCACCTGATCACCTGCACTAAGAACCGTTTTTTTCTGGCTCTCAGGCCACCTGCTGTAAGGCAAACAATTCTTTCTTGTCTTCTCAGATACATTTTGTCTTATTGGTACATTTTCCCTTCTTTATTTCTGAGTCGCTTCCCTCCACCATGACTGTCCTCATCCTCAGCCACAAAGTGTTTAGCTTAGGCGTGATTACAAGAACTTCATTTAGATTTCATTTCCAGTCATTTTAGAGTGCAGCTGAGAAAAACATGGGAGGGAGAGCAGAGAACTGACTGGCAGAGCATATCTGGGCTTGCATTTATGTAGGTGGATACAAGGGGAACCATTCCACCAATCATTTGCAGGAAGAGGCGGGAATGAACATGACGGGCAGTGCAGGGAGTCAATGGACAGCTCTGTGCAACGTTCAGCAACGATTGGATGTCGCCTCAATAGCGATGCTGTCATTTGCACAAGATTTCAAAAAGCTCCGAAAAATAAAACAAAACAAATGTGTGGTATCCTCTTTGTTTATCCCTCCCCACAACGTCTCTGCAGTGTTTTGTTATTGTTTTTAATTTGAGGCGGAATGAAAAGCGGTGGAAAATTGCCTCTGTGCCAATATGAGTTATGGGCACTATGGAAGATACAGGCCTTCAAAAAAAAACAGCGTTTGTGTGTGTCAGTTTGCCGGTCTAACACAATATAACAATTTTTATCAAACTGTTAACAAAACTAATTAGCCAGCATGCTTTTGCTCAAAAGTGCCTAATGGATTCCACTGAAACGACTGCAGAATGAGCAGCTGCTGAATGCTCAAAAATGATGCTCATCCCACAGTCGCCAGCTAATGCCACACAAGCGCTGTGCTAACGCTAAACCTGGATCTTCATCAGAACCAATATGGCTGCAGAACATGTCTCTATCAGAGCTGGACATGCTGGAGTGGAAGTCTTTCCTTTCACTAATGGTAAAAAAAATTATATATTTTTATTACAACGTCTACCAAATGCCTGCATATATATTTATTACTATCACATACTGTCAAAATATCCTTATAATCTGCAGTACTTATTGTCCGGTTTGTGTGGCATCTTGAATATTTCGTTAAGGTTAAGGTAATTTTCTGCTCATGGCTGAGTATGAAAGAAAAGCTTGTTGCCTCCTATAAACCCCTAAACTGCCTATTGGATGTTTGGCTGCTTATTGCCCCCCTGCGGTAGGTGATTCCTCAGGACCCCGCTTTTCAGAAGACCTCAGTGCTTCCTACATGCGGGGTCTATCCCCCCTCCTGCTGGGATCATTTATCCAACGGAAGCGCAATCAACACAATCCCTGTTAGGCAATGAATATCAAGCTGCTTTTTATGAATATACAACAATTCTCACGTCATCCGTAACTTGTACATTTGCTTTAGTCCGTAAACATCAGGGAGACCTTGTCAGTAGTCATTTACTCAACATCAGTAGCCCAAAGGAGAACGTTTTGCTTGAAAGTGTAATAATGACCTTGTGCTACAAAAACAGCAATTAAAAACCTTACATTGATTTTTACAGATTACAGACACTCCTCACTTAACGACCTACCTGTTCAACGACCGCCCGGACTGACGCCCAGCTCCCCGTCCAGTCGGTTTGTATGGTGTATGAATACTTTGGTCATGGAAACGGCAGCGTGGCTTCTCAGCATCAAGCACCTCATCTCACATCACCCTCTCAGTCTCAGTCCCGTTTCCACAGTCGCTCAGTATTCACTACACTAGCGTTCACAATCTCCGATTACCTGTATTTACAGTTTGCAAACCTAAGTAATGTATATTAGAGCTGATTTCCTCTATTCTAATTATTAAACACTATGACACAAACCTCCTAGGTCAATATGCTTGAATTATTGGTACAGGGGCGGCTCCTTGCTTATCGACCAATTCGCTTAACTGTCACCCCGTTTTCGGTATCTAGTGCCTGGCGTCCCCTGCTTCCTGGGATAAGCCGCAGACTCACCATGGCTCTCTACTGGGGAAGTGGAAGATGGCCGGATGGATAGATTCCAACTGCAATCGTTGGACAAAAAAATTATGTCAAATGTGATTTTGGTGAAATAGACATGCGGATAGTGTGCTTGCTGAAGATGCTGTGGAGACGTCTCTGAAGGAAGATGGGAAAATGAAGCCTCCCGTATACAGGTCAAAGGGATAGGCTGTGAGGCAGCTCTTTCTGCACCTGTTATTTTGTCATAAGAAAAAATCCACCGAAATCCATCCATCTATCTGTCAATCCATCCATCTTCCAACCACTCATCCAGTACAGGGTCACAGGACTATTGAAATTCCTTAAGGAAAAGCCTGTCTCGAACAGAAAGAGTGAGCTGAAGGTCCTCCAGAGCAGAGGCTCGAGGCCACATTATACTCAGCGTGCTCAGAATTACACCCTCCCCAAGGACAACACAGGAGATGCCCCCCCCACGAAAGGTAATTGATCGGCGGGGTTGAGAAGATTGACCAGCTGTCTCTTGGCCTGTCAGGGCTGGGTGTCGACATGCTTTGACGCAAGTGGAGCCTTTTCCCAACAACAAGCGTGAACCTTTTGAAAAGGGGGTCAGTGAATAAAACAAATGAAATTTAAAGGCCTGTTTAAAGACGGCCAAGGGCCATGACAAGCTGACAGCACGAGGGAGGAGGGAAGCCCATAATGAACATCGCCGCATGCCGTCGTTTTAGCTTAACCCTACTCTAGGCTAACACGTACACGCTGCGAGAAGGGTGTGATTACGCCATTAAGGACTTAGAAAGACAGCTCAATGGGCGCTAGTTGTGAGACGGAGTTCAGGCAATTGAATTCACTGAACTTAAGAATCTCTCAAACGGCCACAAAGTATGAAAGTAAGTATGTAAGATAAAAAATTATGGTAATACTTAAGGCCATGTGTTGAGTAATTTATAAACCATTCATAGTGCATTATATTGCATTCATAAAACATGGCTATAAATATTTATCAAAAGGTATAACACATTATGGCCATGTTTATAATGCATTATGACTGCCCTACAAAGCTATAAACACACACACACTCTATAATTTATTAATTTATTTAATTATAGATTTATCATGTATAATTTTATGAATGCTTTATGAATGCATTGTTTTTCATTAATGTGTTTATAAATTACTCAAAATATGGCCTTAAGTAAAATGTAACCAAAATGCTAACCTGTTTTTGCAGTACAGGGTCATGATGAGCACCAGGCAGGGAATCATTCTGGGTGGGATGTCAGTCCATCATGCGGCATATACTTGCATGTTGTGGATAATTTATTCCTAATGACTTGTGCTTTAACGACAGCAGGAAACCTCCATAATTACCACACACATAGCTGGGGACAGGATTCAAACCCACGACCGTGGAGGGGCGAGAGCGCGCCACCAGCGGACAGGACTCAAACCCACGACCGTGGAGGGGCGAGAGCGCGCCGCCAGCGGACAGGACTCAAACCCACGACCGTGGATGGGCGAGAGCGCGCCGCCAGCGGACAGGACTCAAACCCACGACCGTGTTGGGGTGAGAACGCGCCTCCAGCGGACAGGACTAAAACCCACGACCATGGAGGGGCGAGAGCGCGCCACCAGCGGACAGGACTCAAACCCACGACCATGGAGGGGCGAGAGCATGCCGCCAGCCACCAGCCACTGTGGTGCCTAAAGCTGTTTGGCATTGCTTAAGTACCGAGAGGAATACAGAAAAAACAGGTAAAGCACTAGATTTAGAGAAACTAAACACAACATCCTTGGCAGTGTGTCGCTAGGAGAGCTCTGCTACACGCGGCCGACGTGGGCTATGAGGGCGGCAGGCTTGTGCCGCCAATAATTCGCTTTTCACGGACATGGCAGTTCCCACGGAGCCGACCCATTTTGACCAGAAGCATGGAGCCCGTTCCTTCAGCTGACGGGTAGCACCATTCCTCCCCGCCGAGTCTTTGTGGAAGCTGGACGCTGTCACTTGGAAGTAAATTTTTTATAAACCATGGCGCACAGCTTCGAGGGTCAGGAATCCGCTGAATTTTTGTCAACAGTAATAGCGATTTGTGGATGCTCCGGACGCATAACTGGACTACTGGTACAATTGGGCCACTGCAGAGAATCACACAGGGAGTGAATAGGGCATGGAATAAGCTGTTTGTCAGGGAAGGGGGTTCCCATTTCAGAGGAACAGGGATGGGATCATCTCAACAGAGGTCAGGTCACCCCGGGCTCTTATTACTGGAGGAAGGAAGCACAAATGAGCCCTGCCAGGGATTCCCTGAGGACTGGGTCTTATTTGGTTTCCAATTTCTATGCTCTTATTGAATGATTATTGAATTATTCTTTTAAACTTGCTGTGTATATCTATTAAGGGGCCTCCCAGGACTGAAGGAACATATGGAGCAGCCATGGTAGGAGCTAACTTGTGACACATACTAATACATTCTCAGGCAGTGAGTAGTCATGCACAGTCATAGTCATAGTCACAGTGCAGAGTCAAAGTGGAGAGTCATAGTGTAGTCATAGTGCAGAGTCACAGTGCAGATTCATGGTGCACGATGGTCTTTCGCTGGGAGTCTGCAGGGGGGAGGCACACCTAGCAGTCAAGGCTTCATTACCTCATCAGAGTCATTACCTCTCATCTGGATAGAGGTGAGATTGTGAACCATCTCACACAACCACCGCAGCACATATAGAAAATATCATTAGAAACACAGAAAATATGAATTCATTCTCTCTCTCTACATACACATCATGTGACTCCCGTGGATTTAGCATAGTGCTCGGAGCATGACAAATTAATGCTTTGCTTTTTGGAACTTTCTGGATTTTTTTTTTTTATATATATATTTTTGATCCACAGTTGGTCGAATCCACGGATGCAGAACCTGCAGATAGGGAGGTTTGACTGAACATCCAGATCTGCTGGCGAGCAGGACAGTGACCAAAAATCCACGTCAAAGAACAACTGCGATGCGTCCAGATTGATTCGTGGTCGCTTATGCGTCCCATCATTCGGTCCCTCGACTGGAAGCGATTCCCTACTCAGGATCCCTGTAGGGACATCAGTCATGTGCTTTGAGGAAGCCCGGGCCTTGCTAGAAAGTAGGCTACCTAGCAGGGAAATAATTGGGACGCCAAACACAGAAATGCAAAGCAGCGCCAGAGAAGACTATGGTGTTACACCGTCTGTGCTAAACCCCTTGCGGAGAGATAAAATGAGCCGAGCAAGGAAATGATTTTTGTTTTTTATATATATATATATATAGCAGCAATGAATAAAGGAAGCAAATTTTATTCTGTTAAAGGCGCTTAAACGTACAATACTGATCCATGAACTCCTTTCTTCAGCTATAATAAAGGCTGTTAATGGTTAGGAGCACAACAGATATAATCCTAAGCTTTAGCGGTGAGGATTTTGGGGTTCTTGAAAATGTAAGTGCGCACTGCAGCTTAAGCCGTTTCTAACCGCAATTAAGGGAGGGTGGGGGCCCGCCCCCACGGCACCGTTTGGGGGCTCGTCTGCGAGGGCCCGCTGCTGCAGCCGAACCCGCAAAGCGACGGCACCCAGAACAGCTCATGTTCTGGCCCACGTGGTCCGGCAGCTTCGACCGCAGCAGACCATGTGACCTTCACTTCTGATGGAGGAACACGGCACCAAGTTCACAGAACAAAATCCAGCTCCCAGGCCGTCAACCAGATTGGCAAGTTATGACTCCGTGTCTGACATCGTTCTGTCACACTGCAGCTAATATTGTCCTTCCACACGCTGTTCAAGCATCATATTGGATCACAATAACAGACTCCTCCCTTTAAATAGATGAGGAGGCACAGCCTTGTTGGGGATGGGGGCTCACAGTCTATGTTAGGTACTGGTCCACTTACACATCATCAATGAGGCAGCAGGGATGTGCAATTTGCCATCACTTTAATGTTTTATCGCGTGTAAATGAATGTTAGGACCCTCTCTGCTTCTTACCTGAATAACACCAAGCAAAACAATGCTTGACATCCTGCGACGACTTCATTGTTTGGCTTGTAACGCTTCATGTTTTGTTTTAACACTGGCAGGAAAATAGGGGCAGAACTACAGCCTGTTTCATGTTTTATAGATACGTACATACGTCACTGGCCACTCTATTAGGTACACCTGTTTTACTGCTCATTTAAGCACATAGCTAATCAGGCAATCGTATTTCAGCAGCCAGTGTAGGAAATTAAAAAATTATTAGGGGCCAATTTTTATCTCCACTGTCTGAAAAATGGGGGTATTTACAAAATTTTGGGTGGACTTTTTAAAAATAGTAATTTATGCATAAAGTTTGTTTTT
>JAODJU010000036.1:13802974-13823267 GCA_026776725.1 Gnathonemus echidnorhynchus
ACACCGTAACCAACATCATCAAAGCTGCAGTCGAGACTAGCAGGCTGGCCCAGCAACCTAACTTGACTCCAGCCTTCATATGAATTTGCAGCAGAGTCCTGCATACATCAACCCAAATACCGTGAGCGTATTTTAAATAAAACACTGACCCGCAGCTCTGAACTGAAACGCATAAGCCAGACTGCATGTGAATGTTGAGCACGCTTTTCCTGAGTGGGGTTGAACAAATCAAGATAAAAAATAAATAAATAATTTTTTTGGCTTGTAAAAATCAGGCATGCCGTGGCAGTGTGTTTGATTAATATTGATATTATAAAACCTATTGTTTTAGCTGATTATTATCATTGTTATTATTTTTTTAGAAATTTTCAAAAGTACAAAAACTGTAATTCTTGAAACCTGAAAGGTAAATGACCTCAAACTGGCACGTTATCAAAGTTATTATAGACTAGACAAATGGTGGCACTATAGATAAACAAAATGTATGCATCTTTTGAGATATATTTCATTACTCATGTGGCCTAGAAATGAATTTCGGTAACACTTTACTTAAAGCACTCATGTATAATACATTACAGATACCTTCATCATGCATTATAATGGTCTTTATAAGCCATTATAAATGCATTATAAATGTATCTATAGTGCATTATAGATGAGAGCTTCATAAGGCATTCATAATGCATAATACACGTGCCTATAATGTGTTATGCCTTTTCATAAATATTTATAGCCATGTTTATAATGCTTTATGAATGCATTATTACTTGTTATGAATGTGGCCTTAAGTAAAAGTGTTACTGGGTTAGATTTTAAATATGTCAATAAACAGGTACATGAGCTACTTAAACATCTCTTCATGAAATCCGAAATGGTAAAACACTGATACCTTTAAACATTTATAAAGCTTTAAACAAGTTAACCATGAAATGTTAATCTATTTCAGCGTCGGCTTCTTTGAACTAACTGACAAAAGACCCTAATCATAGTGCTTAGCTGTGTGTTTTGAGGATAAAAGCCAGTTTCAAATTGTGTTTTCACCCACACGCTCCTCTGAAACGTGTTTCAAGCCAATCTGATGGAACCAAATCAAAAATTATACAACTGACTAATTCACAATACAGTAATGTAATGAAAAGGCTGGAAATTGCATAATATTTTTGTTCAGTAGCTCTCTTTCACTGTATCTGACCCGAAAAATAATGCAGTAAGTACAAATAAAATCTGTGTAGATGAAATGCATCTTTGGAGGAAATTATAGAATTTCTCTCATACTATTGATTTTTTAGAAGCATCACTATTTGACAGGTCAGCATTGCTCTTTAAAGGAAACTCACAAATGTCACATGGGCTGACACCACTAAACAAAAATTATTTTATGGGCAAAAAATTGTTTTTGAAAATGTTTGCTTTATGGTTCACACCGTATAGATCACATTTAGTGATAGCCATCGCTAAGATTTTGGAGGTGGTCATAAGTACCAACCGGGGAAATGAGGCTTCCAAATTAACAGTGGGAGGGGTTAGTGCCCCCCCGTCAGTTGCTGAATGGATTAGCCCGCTTCCCATTGGTTACTTTATCAGTTCTCACTAGGTGCTGAAGCCCCATATCGCAACTAGCGAACCATAAGCTAATGTTTAACCCACTACATGGTGCCCAATGTAAGTCACGCAGATCACTGGCCTATCTTTTCATGTGCTACATGCACAGAACAGCCTTTGCAGCTTATGACAGGATAGAGCATGTCCTGCTGAACATGTGGGCTCAGTGGGAGACCGTGTATTATCTGAATTAAGCAGTGGATGCCTGGGAAGGCCCACGGTGTGCCCCCTGTCTCCCAGAACAGGCCCCCAACTCTCCGTGACCCTGCATCGGATAAACGCTTGTGGAAAACAGACGGATGGATAATCGTACGTGTCGCAAGTTGTTCCAGCTCCAAACTGCCGCATGAGGATCGCAAGGCTGTCATAGAATTCGCCCGACCTTCTCTCCAGCCTAAATAAAGTGTACCCTTTCTTCCAGCATGTTGTTTGGGGTCAAGTCACAAGCATTTTTCATTCAGGTGTACGGTAACAAAAGTCAAAAATATTTTTAAATCTTTAGGGACGCATAGTAATTAAGCTATTATTCATTAAACAGTGAATAAATAAACCACACTTTCTTGTTTTATTTACAGCTCAGATTTACCCAGGAACTCAGATTAAGTATCCAAATACATTGTAATGCATATAGCAAATATATGTTTATATTTGAACATTTTTACAACAGTATACATACTGAAGAATATCTGAATAGGAAAATAGTATTAATAAGCAAATTAGAGAAGTACTGTGTGGTATATATGAAGGGACTGTTTGGTAGTGTGTGAGTGGTTTTCTGGCTGGGAGGATGCATTTTAAAATTAGCCATAAAAAAATAAACACTTGTGGTTTCAATGCGATTTAAATGGAAGGAAACACAGCAGTTGGCAGGGCTATTCACACTAATTAGTTCTCAGCTGCTGATTATTTCTTTTTCAACAAATCTGTTGGCTGGTGTTTGTTTTGTTTTTGTCCACAAAGGACTTTACATACATGCTTTCAATATCATTTGTTCTTAATATTATTTTTCATTATTTGTGATACAATTCCTGCAAATAATTTGCTCTAAAGTTTGTGACACGGGAGGAGGAAACATATATCCTAGGAATTATTCAAATATTCTCTAGAAAAATAAATGCATTAATATCATTATATTTTGAATGGAGCAGACTATCAAAAGAATCAATATACTATATATTTTTATCACCATTATCAGATATGCTGTTCCCTAAAACCAACCATTCCGCTTATTTGTATAAATTTAAAATCGACTATATAAAACTACAACTAGATTTTAAATATAGTGACCGTACATTTAAATGTTGAAAAACTAGAAAGAATACACAAGAGTTATAGCGTATATAATGTTCAGTTATATGTTTATATTATATAATGTTCAATTAAAGCAAGAAGTACCTGGAGAAATGTCTGCCACAAGACTGACCTTCAACACATTTTAAAGGCAAGTATGGGACCATAAGAATAGATTAACAAAAAACAAACACAATATATCTAGGGAGTCCACAAAACTGGTCAGGAAGCTCAAACAATTTCATGCCTTGGATCAGACTTTCTGTGGCCTTAGCAACAGAGATTCCAGAACCGTGGAATCCTAATTACTCGTATTGACATGCAAGGAGCACCGAGGGCTTGGGCCGCGGGTCTTCAGCCTGTGGCAGTTAGTCGATGCGAAAGCCTGAATTATTTCTGAGGTGAGAAACGCATCCCAGACACGATGCGCTAGGCGTCATGGGGAGACTAAGGATTGGTTTGACCTGGTAATGAGGGCAGGAGGGGAATATCTTAATCGAGTAATCAGCAAGATGTCGCACAAACATCCGCGGCAACGTTTCTTTAAAGTCAGCATACTTTGCAAATAGCGCTCGCTCATCTCAACCCCAAAGGAAGACAATAATGGTCATGGTAATCAGTTGATGTTACAAAAATCAACACTATACCTTCCCATCCATCTTGCATAATCAGCTGGATCTCATAGGGGGTTACGGTGAGCCTGGGGCCTATGCCAGGTAGCGAAGAGCAACTTCCACACCATGGACATTTTACAGGCACCAATTCACCTAAACGCAGGTCTATGGATTTTTTGATTTTTGGAAAAGACCCAAGAACTTTGTGAGGATGGGCGGAGATCAGTGTCCCCAAACCTGCAGCCGTGGTACCAGTGAGCTCAGCTTTCCATGGAAATCTACAGAATTATGACAGCGGAGCATAAAGTAATGAAATGTCATAAATATGATATATTATATAATATTTTATTTGGTAGACCGCCAAACATTGGTATGTTGTCATTTTAATCATATGATAGAATCTCACACACCATCATGGAGTGTTTTGAGATGTTTTTTGTCAAGGAAAACCATATACATACAGCAGTATTTTAAAATATCAAACGTGCACCACCCTCGTCCTGTCTTTGAACTTTGCAGGGTGAGATCATCGACATCAGGGTTGCCAAACACGCACGCATCTGGCGGGACACTCACGCTTTCTGACCCTCAAGGTCACGCAAGAAATCTTTTGGCAAATCTATATTATTCCATTATAAACCTGAAATTAGCTACATCAAAAGCACTGGGGTAGTTTACAAACCCTACAGACTATTTACACGGTAATAAAACTGTCACATACATGCAAATGTGTATGCATGTGTGTGCAGACCTGTCTCAAACTGACAATCTCATGCCAGCCAGTTGACCAAAGTTGGCAACCCTGTGACATTACTGAGTGCTCCCGGTTTTGCTCCACCTCCTGTTCTCTGACTCCTTTCTGTTTACAGATAGTGATGTAAATTTCGTTTACCACCCTGTTTTGCCTGCCTGTTTGGAGTTTGACTCGAATTCCGTTGGGCTACCTGGTTTTGACCCTAGTTTCATGGATTTTGTACTATGATTGTGCCATTGAAATGGTCTTGCCCTGCACTTGGATCCAGTCATTCTCTTCACTACACAGCCTACGGAGATATGCAAAGCGACGGTACCACTTTGCAAATTTGCTAGCAAGAATATGTGATTATAAATAACTGTACAGTAACTGCCTGGGGACATTCTCTAGCCAGTGCAAATCCATAAACAGCACTTGTGGAAAGTTTCAAACGCTTTCACTGATGAAGTGTATTAGTCATTCGGACATATATTGTTAATAGAGACCTGTCACTTGAGAAAATAGTTTCTGCAGGGATAGCATTCAAATTCTGAGCAATACCTGCCTTACCATCCCTGGATACACAGCATCAAAGAAGCTGAACGGGTTTAATTATTAAGTAGCAGTGTAATGACATCTAGAAACACAAGAAACATTGCACCTCTGAGCATCACAAACCAAAAATTTCTGCCAAATTTGGCTCCTTGCCAAACTGAATAATTGTTGTTCATTATTGAGTGAAATAGACATTTCACGGGGCTCGTGTTCGGGGGAAACGGGCTGAATGACAGGATCCTGGCAATCCCCTGGATGTTTACACCATTCCCAGCCGCCGTCCATTCATGAGTTCATTCAGCCATTGAGGAGCACACACTGGTTTTAATGAGACCCTCGGAGGTACCCCTTAAAGGAGAACAAAAGCCAGAGGGAAGCCTGCATGCTGTGTTTGCCCTCGGAGCGACGCTGGGTGACGCTGGGCTGCCGCTCGGGTCCTTCCCCCGCGTCACCAGCACCGTGATGGTGATTAGACCCGACACCTCATAACTCCGGGCATCATGGTGTCGCGTGTAAGAGGGAGCGACATCCCGTCCTTCTGCAGTCTGACTTCTCACAAGGCTGAAAGCCACCGAGAACTACGCCTGCCACCTTCTGCTACCTCCCCGTCCCCTGCCCGCCCCCGTCTGAAGTGCCACCGTTCCTCCCGCTTAAGAGGACCTCACGGCACTTGCCATTCACGGCCGGAGGTTCGCCGCCGTCATTATAAATAAATAAATCAACAAATAAATAAATTAAATCGTGAGGCCATTCTCAGGGCAGTCATGGACTTTACCAGTCTCTGAATCTATGTTCTGTTTGTATTCAATGTGAAGATACACTAGTACACAGCTAGACAACCTCCCTCAAACAGCAGAACCTGGGAACCTTTTGCACTAGCAACCATTAGCTGAACTGTTAACCTGCTATATAGAAAAAAACTAGATTTAGGTACTACCAAATCCTAACAGCTTCATAAGACAATACTGATCAACATTACTGATTATTAACACACACAGTTCAGGTCAAGGGGGCTGCACTGGAACAGCGCGTTGCCGTACCCACCACATGACGAAACACCTCTGGATCCCAGTTGGCAACCCCCCAGGCTGTCACCCGATCCAGTCCCACCCCCCGGAAATTGCCACCCGTCTGCCGTAGCCAGGTGTTATGTGGGCGTCCCCTCAGCTTGGTCCAGCCGCTCAGGTCCTCAGCAGTGATCGCCCACAGGGACACGTCCAGACGCTCCCTCACAGTGCAGGTAACGTGCCTCATTCCCGACTCCCCGAGCAGCTGCTTGTTTGACTTCAGTTATATTTTTTTAATTTTATATCCATCCATCTTCCATAACTGCTTATCCAGTTCAAGTTCATGCTGAGTATGGATGGTATCCTGAGAAGCAGAGGGCATCAGGCAGGAGACGCAATATGATGGCAGTCAATCAAAGGGCAATGTAAAATCAGAATATTTCATATTTTGACAGTCAGCTGCTGACATCCTTAATCTCATAAATGTGGAGAAAATATTTTATGAATGAAAAATAAACGGCTGAGAATCCTATCTAAATTCCTTTGAGTAAACTGACTGCTATTCAATTTATATGTTCCATTTTTATCTATATTTATTTTAAATATTCCCTGATAACTAGTTATGAGAACATGTTCCTTCCACCAAGGTCACAACAGCTTCAACCCCCAAACACGATTTGTAAGCTCCTTGGACGTGATTTACGAGGACCATTTAGTTTACAAATTAAACTGATAGAAAAGAATATATATCTATACACACACTCACACACACACCCACACACACAAACACAGACACACATACACACATATACGTATCTCGCCATAGTAAATGATTGTCAATCCGTAGCAAAGACTGGGAATTAATTTTGAGTCGCACCATGCAGGTGGAAATAAAAAAAAAAAAAAACGATGAAAACTTTGGCCGACGGCTGCATTATCGCCAAGATTTCATTTAAACAGACTCGTGTTCCGTGATTAAAAAGAAGGCCGTGAACATTGCTTTTCAGGATCTGTCACGGCATGCGAAAGACCAAAAGAGGTGAGTCACCTTGCAGTGCCACCTTCCTCCTACGGGTTATTTCTCCACTTTAGCTGCAGTATTAAGATTCAAAGGGGAGAAACGCCGTGCGAGCCCGCTGTCCTCAGAATGTGAATGCGTGCGGCAGAATTCTCTCCTAGAGGCTGCTACCTTCCGCAGATATACAGGTGTAGACGCGCCCGTAAACAGGCCAAATCGCGGGAGAACGGCACTGATTGCGAACCTCTCTGAAGAGGAACAGCACTGCTTCCCTCGTCTCTGCTACGCTCTCAGTCCGTAACACAGCTGACTGCGATTTCAGGCAGTCTCATTAGGAAAAGACTTCATAATTGGCAGCAGCAGTGAAGAAAGGAAATGGCATTTTCAGCCCAGCCCTGTGTAACATTACATATTCTGTACATATCCATCTTCTTCCCCTGACGGCTTATACGGTGTGATAAGGTTAGGGCCTATCTGATAGGGCACAAGGCAGGGCACGCTGAGGGGACGCCAGGCCATTACAGGACACACACAGACACATTATGGCTAATTTAAAGGCCCCAATTCACTTAAAACTCATGTCTTTGGACTGCAGTAGGAAATAAGGTCAGACATGGGGAGAACATTCAAACTCAGCACACACATGCCTGGAGACAGGAATGAAACTCACAACTGTGGAGGTGTGAGGCTACAGCACTAATTGCTGATCAGTGTCAGCACCATACAGAAGTATATACACAGAAGTGTGTTTGGGTGAGCAGTCACAGCGGAAATGCCTAGAAAAAGGATTTATCCACACATTTCCTCTGATCATCGTGACATTTAGCTTTAATCAAGGGAAAAACCCATACTAATTTTAGTGCAGGTAATTTAATGCACTAGTATATGAACCAAGGACGAATGAATACACAACACGAAATATGCTGTGTTCTTAATGGACTAAACGATAATTCAGTATGCCCATAATTTAAGAGCAGATGTCTACTATACAATATTCCTTCCGTGTCCGTGGTTTTAGTTATCCACAGTTTACCACGGTCTGGAAGAAAAATGTATAATGTGTAACAATATGTTTTTTCATTGTTCCTTCATCCTTTGACGGGTATAAAAAAAATGACTTTCATTGTTCTGTCATACCTTGATGCATTTTTTCATTGCCTTTGAGAATCAGTTGAAAACGTCAGAACGCCTTTCATTCAAGAGAGTACAGAACTTTATTAATACCTTATTTAATGTTGCTAATGTCTTACTGTGAGTAACTTATAAACTACCACATGTAAGCACACGAAAATCACGTTATACATGGTGTCCACAGATGGTTTGCGGTAGGTTTCAGAACGTATTTAGTCAGTCAGGTTTGCTGTTCTTCACAGCCTGCCTGTGCGTAACGTAACGTAACGTGACGCTCTGGAGTCTGAGGCCTCTCAGCCATGTTTGAGGTTAGCATGTTCTTCCCGTGTTTGTGTGGGTGTCCCACAGCTGATGTGGTTTCCAGTCGAAAAGCATGCGGGTAGGTCGAGCCGTGTGTCACAGTGACCTGAGTCGTGCGAATGCGTACGCCGGGGCTCCTGGGATATGGTTAGCTGTACCCTTATGCTGGACAGGCGGCACGGAAAAGGGTCAGACGAATGGAAAAAAGATATACGTAGCTGTCTTACCGTTATATGGTGTTGTTCGAGACAGCCTCCAAATAAATAACAGATAGGAATAAGCTTCCAAGCTAACGTGGCAATTCATCAGAAGCGCGCGGGGGAATAACCCTGCCATCTCTGCTACAGACAGCAAAACTTACACGTGGCATGTCTCTGTCAGGGAAATCGCGTCTGTCCTTATGCGGCACCTCACCGGACGCCGCCGCGAGCACAGGCCCGTCCCGGCAATGACCGTGTCACCAACGGTTTGTCAGCAGCCAGCATGAGACACCCCACCTGCCTCGGCTTTATCTCCTCCCCCCCTCCCCCCCCAAACCTCATTCCTTTCCCTGCTCCTCCACTAATGGCTTCCGCCGTCAGGATTTTACTCTGGCCGAGACGCCGCGCTGCGTCTGGCTTATATGGGTCTTATGTCTCCATTCATTACCACCAGTCATTGTGGAATTCAGGCCTAGAATAAATACATCTGTCCCCCACGTAAGAGCCCGAGTTAAATGTGGAATAAACGTTACTCCAGAGGAGGGCGCTCTTAGGCATCAATGGGATGGGCTTCCATGCCCAGGACAGGCCAACGTAGCCTCCATCCATCCATCCATCCATCCATCTGCCACAACTGTGTATCCAGTGAGCCTGGAGCCTATCACAGGCAGCACAGAGAACAAGGCTGAGGACAACCGGTCCATCACTGGACCCCTATTCACACACTGAGGGCAATTTAAAGATACAAATTCACCTAAATTACTTTGGACTATGGGAAGATAGAGGGGAACTTGAAGGGAATCCAAAGGGATGGAACATGCAAACTCGGCTAGACAGATACCGGCCATGAATAAAACCCACAACCCTGGAGGCCTTACTTCATAGATTCTTTATAGATTCACAGAGTTCTTCCAGGTTACAATCACAGCTCTAGAGCACCTATAAGCTTCAGCCCGTCATATTAATATTTCTGTTAGGATGATTTCTAATTTACCCAACCAGCCTTCTGAGGTACATCCTGCAACACAAGATATTAAAGTTTCCTGATAAAGGCACTGCTTTTACTTCATTGCTTAGCCAACGTGTCCCTAAAGTGAGCTGCAATTTTATCCAATTTATACAGCTCGATTCTGTACTGGACCAACTCAGGTACCTTAATCAAGAGTATTACAGCACGGCCCCTCACAGGACCTGAACCAGCACTCTCTCAGGCTGCAGCCCACATTTCCTCCCCATCTGCAGTGGCTAATTAACCACATCATAGGTCGTCTCCTTAAGAGAGGTGCGGGCCAGAGTACGCCTCCCCCAGCGTGTGGGCTGTCAGCCGCCCCCCTGTCCCGTCACTTCACTGGATTCAGTGACGACTCGCTCGCCTGCCTCCAAAGCCCCGGAGGCGTCATCGGGAGACAGTGCTGCAGGGCGACTGGAGGGAGAGGAACCCGGTCACCTGACCCGCACGGCACACTGGGGGCCGATTTGCCGCAGGGAGATAAAGCAGACAGGAGAGACAGGAGCTCAGACCTCCCTACAGGAAGTACACGGCGTTGAGGGGCACTCCTCCAGGGAGAACCCTGTATTTCACCACAATATTACGAGCTACTCTTACAAGACAGGAAGCAGTGGACCTGCATGCACGACAGCAGGGATACTCAGGCCCGGTGCGTGCGTCTCTCCCTTGTCCATTTCCAATAAAAGCCCCCAATGAAAGTCCAGCAGCCTTCTTGTGTGCATACTGTACCTTCTGTCTGGCTTAAAGCGTTTCTCCTTCAGTGCCAGCGAGGCTTACAAAGATAGCTAGAAAATGCACAACACCTGTAGCCAATGGGCTGAGCCATAAACGTCCAGTGGAGGAAGGAAGAAGTGAAACCAAAAGTCAGCTCGACTGCTTATTGGCGATGCGTGACAAGGCCAAGAAGGCAGGGAAGACGGCAAAGAGTATCCATAAAACAGTGATGCCTCCCACAGTCTCCATGCATATGTATAAGGCAGATATCAAATGGCATGTAGGCGTTAATAAGAAAGGTTAAAAAGGTGTTTAAGAGCAAAGTTAACCATAGGGAAAAAAAACTGAAACATTCAAGTTTTTAAAAAGTTTTCTACAGCAACTAAGCTGATTACATTTTTTCAAGTGCAGAGCAAAGGGTGTCCAAAGCAAACATATATAGATGTATGTATATGGCCAGTCATGTAGGATATGCATGCTGTTTATTGTGGCATGCATATGCAGGCTTGCATCCATAATGTCAGAAAAGAATCAGTAAGGAGAAGAAGCAGAGATGAAAGGAGAAAAGGGCTTCAAAGCAGCGAGCTAATCTGCAGCGTCGGCAGAGACCGGCTCCGACAGGCTGCGGCCAACCCCGGCATGGCCGGTCACTCCTGGAGGAACTGGCAAGTAATAAAGATATGATGTCTCGACAAGGAGCTGCACCAAATCAAATAATGACTCGGCTGGCTTTGAAAGGGACGCGGCCATTTTGAATCAGGGCAGCGGCACGACGCGCGAGACGGCAGACTGAGGTGATAGCTGGCAGCTGAAAGACGGATGGGATCGGGAGCCGATGGTAATGCGGAGCCATGGAAAGCTCGGGTAACAAAAGGGCTGAGATCGTTTATTTGATTGATTGTTGGTCAGGAAGACAACTGCCCCCTCAAACGGGAAACAGGAACGACAAGCTTGGAATGTAAATATCTGGTGATGTTCTGCACTGCATTGACTCTAGTGCCTCCTACTGGTCAGGAGGACTGACTGAGATCCTGACAAGCAAGATTTTCCCCGCTTGATTATGCTGTGGACTATTCACAGGCTGCAGGATTTCATTTTCTTTTTCCTGTGTCCTCCATCTAGATATGGGCAGAAGAACTGATGACTCAGTTTATACAAGATTTTGCATTAACCAGGGAGCAAAATCATGACATTAAGTCTCTGGCTTTGTTTTGTTTGGTTAGTAGATCTACATGCAAAATTAATTTTACCACACTATACCAGCCGCTTTAACATGCCAATTTAAAAGGAAATAAAATATTAATTGAATATGAAACAAACTGGAGTGAGTAGAAGTAATTGCAATAAATTCAGTAGAATAGAAGGATTCCTTGTTGCTGTTACCCATAATGCACTGCAGACTATACAGGGACACAGAGTTTCCCCACCTGATCCTTGGGGACTCACAGACAGTCCACATTTTGCTCCCTCCTAGTTCCCTGCCCTACCAAGAGCTGGGAGGGAGCAAAAACATGGACTGTCTGAATGTCCCCGAGGAACATATTGGGAAACACTGTGGTAGAGGGTTGAAAGGGGAGGAACACATGGATGTGAGTGAGGTGTTCGTACCACAATGGGTTGCCAAAATTCTGTAGCACTCGCTGAGAAATATCTGTACAAGCAGGAACCGTAATGACTCATGCCTCTTCGGGATTCAGAACAATGACATGATAGACAGACAGACAGACAGACAGATAGGTTTATATTCACCTTGGAAATGTTTCCTAGGCAAAGGAGAAATTGTTGTGATAGGCTTTTATTTTCCCTCATTCCAAAGGCTGTTTGGAAAAGCACTACAATATCAGACTTCCTCTCAGGAGGATGAACACATGTGGGTGTTTTAAGCTGCAGGCACAAGGAAGGAGATGGAAAGAGGACAGCGTTATGAGACAAAACCCAATCATGCTTAGGGAATCTCAGAAATGCCAAAGATTGATTGTTTCATTAGCAATTTTGCAACAGCTTGTCTGACTCCAAGAAGCTTTCTTTCTGACTTATGTTAACTAGCAATAGCACCATCTGAGGCGTAGGTGCGGGTGTGTCTGCTGGATGGATCGATAAAGAATTAACCTTAAATCGCTACGGAACGACCCACCTAAGGTTCCCCGCACACATCCAGCAGATTCAAGAAAATGAACAAATATCTCCTACCCACCAGAGAGCACCAAGCTACTGTATTTGCACAGAGGTGAGCTTCTGTAATCAATCAGTGCATCTGAGATGAAAAACGTTGCAGTCGAACCCCAGTGACATTCTGGGAAGGGCTAGCAGAAGTCGAAGGCTCGGTGATCACAGGAATTAGCAATTAAAAGCAGAAAACTCAAAAGGGCAAATCTAGTAGTTCAGCTGTTTGCATTTTAACAGTTACTACTGTGGTACTCAAAGCAGATTTTATGATTTTAATTATTCAAAGCCAAGAAATGCACTTGGTTCAACGGTTTAAAGCTGCAATTACTTTATGTAGTTAAATTTTAACACTCATTCACGAGGGTAGTTTTAAACATTTAGCACGGTAAGTCACTCAACACACAAATGAAGGCTGGGGCAAATGAGCCAGGAATGCTAAAGAAAAGGCATGAAACCAAAAAGATTTTGACTTAAATTAGGAAGACTGTGCGTCATGATATTGGACACTGAAATTTCCTTTTATAACAGATCAATTTCTGCAAGATTAGCCTATGACATATTAGATTATTAGACATATGTCCAGAGATTGGCAATATTTCAATGAAAATGTATTTAAAATATGTATTTTATAATTTGTATTTTGCTGGATGGAAAAAAATCAGACATAATTTATAACAAAGTACTGTAGGAGATTGTATTTCATGTATTTAAAATACTTAATAAAATATCATTTTGTTTGTTTATTTTCATTCATTGTAAGAACCTTAATCTCCAGGCTTACAGACTTTATATTTTCATATATTTGAAATGAAAAACTTTCATATATTTGGCTAGATGCAAGTATATCACGTGACACATCCTGTTGGGTCCAGCTTGCTCGTTGTGAACTTCGTTTTACCATGACCAGTAATCCAAGGAAAGAAGATGCTTTGTTGCAAGTAAGCAGTAAAATATATCAGATATAGATATATAATTTTTTTTTTTTAATGATATTAAAAATATCAGATACTGCTCACTGAATGTAATTACAGGACCGGAAAAATAAAGCAATTAGCGGCAGGTCTATGCTCTAGGACTTGTGAGATAACTTGCTAGCCTGCTAGTGGCATTCTAGTTAATTCCAACATGCATGCTCAGGCAGTGGCATTTTGTGGTTTGTCATATATGTAAGCCTCCATTAGCAATAAGTCAGACTGGCTACTTTTGTTCCGACAAAAACAAAATTACTTTCTATCAGCTAAACGTAGCTGTTTTATAGCCACTGAGCCTGTGTAAAAGGGAGAACTGACTGGTGAACTTAACCTAACATATTAT
Organism: Gnathonemus echidnorhynchus; assembly: GCA_026776725.1. Lineage (NCBI taxonomy): Eukaryota > Metazoa > Chordata > Actinopteri > Osteoglossiformes > Mormyridae > Gnathonemus > Gnathonemus echidnorhynchus. The sequence continues at coordinate 13,816,628 of JAODJU010000036.1, forward strand.
ATGCATCACAGCCTCTGGTTGCGTTTTTTTTTGCAGCATATATCTAAAAAACATTCTCTTTTCTGAGTTTGCACAAGTTCGACACCCTACTGTGAGACAACGTGGGAAATTCCCGCATTATAATTAGCTTAACACTATAACAGGCCTACATGTAAATCACTAAAATATTGTTCAACTTTTCTAAGTTACAGCAAGCGGTGTATTTAGTAAATATTACATATTTCTTGGGCTGTAACGGTACATGTTTTCGTCATGTACGTTACCATTTTGCATGTATTTTTGCATTTTCATATTATAGATTACTTGTAGGCTTATTTTAATTAAATACATTAACGGAACTGCTAGTTTAGACGAAAGGGATTCTTGTTTCCTGCTGTGAATTTCCTACAGCCACCAAGACCTATAGCTTTTAGTGTGTCCTTATTCACAGTGTGACCCAGTCTAAGTCCATAACATTGTTCATTAGCACAATATTAATTTACATTCCACAAGGACTTCTGGTTACAACTCTGGGCTCAGGTCCATAATGCTGCCATCCTGATTGTGCTTTTATGGTGCCATCATTCATATGCATTCGTTTCTCATTTATTGGCCTGTATCGGCATTTCTTTTATCTGCGGTGGATTCAATATTTTCCGTGGGTCTCAGAGGACAATGGTCCAGGCTCGTCTAAATCTATTGCTCATCATCAGCGGAACGTATTCAAAACATCCATCATAGATCGTGCTCCCATATTTGACTCTCACCCGCTTAATTCGTTAACCCTCGATTACAACGGATGATTAACAAAGTGACATCCGTGCAAAAACAAACATATCTGAGAAGGCTTCTCCCAGGCTGTTGTCATTAATTATTTAGCATACCTCCATACCGCCCTGGACTTCCACGAGAGACAAGACGAGACAAGACAAATATGGTGGTGCGGAGACACGGTATGAAATCTCGAGACTGACGCTTGATAATTAAAAGCTGATAAAGTGAACAATCCTTATTTAAACCCCCATTACATGGATTAGATAGAGCAGACAAAGGGTCCAATCGCTTCACACATTAATTTACAGTAGACACGCCAGAGGTGAATTGTTCTCATAACTTATGTGTAATTTGCATAACAGCAAAAACAATTCTTATACTCTGTAGTTGAAATTATAAATGAATAGATTCAGCCTATAATAAACTGTGTGTGTAGAAAATAATCATATAACTTTCTTGTTATTTCGGTATATAATACAGCTACAGTATATGTTTTTTTCTTAGAAATACAGAAATTATTTCAAAACTAATTATATTAAATCACTTCATCTTAAACAAAGAGCACGTGAAGGTTGAGGATAACTTGAGTCTGCATGACTGTCAAGTCAGTTTATTCAATTTTTACCCACAAATATTTGGTGATTTCACTGGTAATTACAGATATGGCTTGTATTCCTTTGGCCTGTCGGTCTAATGACCAATGATCGATAATTACCTGTGTGTGACAGTAAAGTTATGGACAAGTAGTATGTTTGCATGGAATGCATGTGTTTTGATTCTACAACTGCACAACTAAGTAACATGTAAGATAAGAGGCTAGACTTCAGTGTGACTGTGTTTCACCTCAACATTGACACATGGTCTTCAGAGACCAGTATACCGTAGTCTGCTGGTTAGGGATTGTCTAAAAACTCCCCTACCAACTGTGTGGAACTTCAGAGACCGGTATACCAGAGTCTGTTGGCTAGGGATTGTCTAGCAACTCCCCTACCAACAGAGTGGAACTTCGACAAATGGGATTTAAAGATTCTACAACGGTATAACAGAATCACAAAATAATACACGCCTTCTATAGCCAATGATGTGGTTTGTAAAGATTTTTCAAATTCAATTCAGGGTGCAAAAATGCATTCATAAGAAATGTTTTATTCACAAATGATGGGTATTTAATACTGAGATGAAAACTGAGAACTGTAATTAAGCTGACAGCTAGCGAAATAATTTGTCTGATGTCATTGGACTTAAAGTGAAAGCTGCTGACTAGCAGATGACCTGTTAATAAGCAGAATCACAAAGTTTTTCTGGCTGACAAAGTTACAGACAGAAAAATACAGCCAGAGGAGCTGAAGTTGTAATTCTGTTATGGTTCTATCTGTTATGGTTCTATCTGTCAATTTAATACTCTCCGTCATAAAAAAAATGCATAAGTACACAAAGCTATCTTTCTACCCATTCATTTTCCAAAACGGCTTATCCAGTGTAAGGTTATGGTGAGCTGGAGGCTCTCCCATGAGGTACAGGGCATAAGCAACCACACATCAAGGGCAATTCAGGCCCAAAAATGAACATAAAACTGTGTGAAGGGCCTGAAACAGATCAATGCAGACACACGCAGACTCCACAAACACAGATGCTGAAGGTGTGATGTCACAGTGCAAGACACAATGTCATCCCTACATAGATAAATACAGCACATGTTTTTGATAAAGTCAATGAGCAAGTTTGTGGTGAATAGAAGTTTCAAGTATTTCAAAATAATCCTATACAGTTTCAAAATGAGACAACATAATTTACACCTGTATTTTTAATTTCTATAAGTTACAGGCATCTTAAAGTCATATCAAAAACTGTTCCATTGTGTTTGATGGTATTTATTGGGAAAACAGTCTTCCCTGATGCTGACAACAGGGGGCGAACTTGCTCACCGAGCCCTTCCTCAATTCACAAACCAGGATAATCTGTGCTCATATAAACCAGGCGAGAGCTGATAGGATTTGTATTCCCAACTGACTGCCGGATGGCAGGCTGGAGTGTAGGCTTATCCACATATCTGGGGTGCAAATAAGCTTTACATACAACTGTGCTCTCCTGGATGGAGATACAGCTCGTCCTACGCCCATTATCCCAGGCCTAAGAAACAAAAAAAAAGTCTTAGCACAAATTAGCCGCAGATTACCTAGACGGTAAAGTCAAACTACGACAACATGTGGGTCGTGGGTTCATGGCATTTCATGAGCCCAGTCAGTCAGTTACTTGGTGATGGGATGTCTCTTCAAAGCAAGCACTGATTACAAAACAATGGCCATTACATGGGTCTGGGAAGGGCAAAAGCCATAAGCCTCCTCGTCTTGCCATTACTCTTCCGTTACTAATCCTGAACCAAAACAGTTCCTCGAGACATAAGGTTGATCTCAGAAATAGTTATGGCAATACTATGTCCTCTTTGTTAATTGCTCTGTCTAAACCATCCCATGCTCCTTCCTCTGTAACAGCTGTCTTTGCAGAGCCTCTCTTCATTTCATGCTACAGTATTTCTGTCGCTGTCTCTTTATTGCAAAAGCTTTTATGGGTTCTGCGCTACATTGCTTAAAATTATGCAGTGTTGTCTCATCAAGACAAAGTGTTTGGGTTTAAAGTGACGAGAAGTCTAGGGGTAGGGCTTGAATAAATCTCTCAGCCACTGTAAAACCCCTACATGCATAGACCATGTTGATTGCATCAACCACCCACACAAACACCTCAATGATTTGATCTCCAACAGACACAGAGGTCACCTCCTTTTTTGGCTCATTCCGAAACCCCTTTGGTATTAATGATGCCCCGATGGCTTTCCAGCCCCGCCACCCCCCTCGAGATGGGTCAGACTCCAAGGCAGGATGGTCGGCTGGGCAGAGTGGTCATTATGTAGGCCGGAGACTCTCCACTGGTGAATGTGACCTAGCAGAGTGCCTTGTGCTCACGCACGATGGGGAGAGATTAAATGAGTAATTATTTCTGCACTCACACATGGCTGGGCATGGCTTGATGTTCGTGCCAGGGGTTCATTTGCATACAGACCAAGACCCATTACCTGCCGTTCACACACACAGCATGCCACGTGTGACGACAACAGTGACATTAAGTGACACTGCCCTCAAGCATTATCAAAATACCCTACATGCAATATTTGAGCTGAAGGCTAAAGTATACGGCTATGGTCACCTGTGCCCCTTGGTGTTCAGTAACTTCCTGCTGTGTTTTGTTTCTTTAAGTATATGTCAAAAACCTTCCTAAAGCACCTTTCTGGCTGATCACAGGGATGCATCACTGATTTTAATTACTTGCTGTACAAATGAACCCTTCTCCAAATCAGAAAAAACTTGAGTGATACTTGGTCAAGTGCCCCATTAAAATGTTTTATCGCCCCGATCAAAATAGGTCCCCTGAGATTTGACAAAAAAAAAATGTACTTGAATAGGTTTTGCTCAACGATTTATCAGTGAATCGGTCGAACCAGTTGTCAAATCTAAAAGAATTGAACTTTTTGTACATCCACGAATTGCACAGGTCATAAATAATCAACAAATTATCATATAAAAACTCAGCGTTTTTTTTTTTTTAAAATTCACTTAAGTTTGCATTTCATATACTGTCTGTACTTACTAAACCTATTCGACGCTGCTCTCAAAGGATGCCCCAAAGTAAACCAAGGGCACCATCTAGTGGGATGAGAAAATACAGCAAATGGTTCATGAAGCATCTTTTCGCCATCACTACTCCTGACTCTCAGCAATTGATTGTTCGGCACATTCAGTGGAAGCAGTTAATAGGCATTCATTGTGAAACTCATAAAACCCATGGGATGATATAATTTATTTATGTATTATTATTTCTTATTTTAAATTTATATAATTTCATTATTGGGCACTTGTATCACTGCTTTTGTTATTTAATTCCCTTTGTTTGACCTGAGTTTTGGAGTTGCATTTCCCTAACCCTGTTGTTCCCATTGGATGTGTGTATTTTAGTACGTGGTTTTAGTGAATGCAAGGTTTTTGAGGAACGCATTAGTCGCGTTGTAGCAGGAATGACTGTATTCTAAACGCAAACATGCACCTCCAGAGAGATCTGATTGTTTTATGGACATGAGGCTACCCCTCCCACCCCAGGCCTCCGGTTCCCCGTTGTCCTAACTTTGCCTACCTACACAATGAGTTCTCTTTTGGCTTCTTTCCGATGGGAGGGGGGACTCATTGAGTACGATAAAGATGTCTGTTTTGCATGAGCACAGGGTTGATTACGAAGCACACAAGGTTAAAATGGTGAATCAGACAGCCAGGTTTAATTAATGGAAGGTCTTGTGCATTAACACGCCATTTTTCATCCCCGTTGTTGGTGGATGACAACACCGGACTGTGACTAAACGCCTCTTCTCTTTATTAAAAAAAAGGTGCTATCATCACCATTGCATTTGCCCCACTCTTCTGCAGCCGTATGTCTGTACTGGTTTTTTTTTTCAGGGTTTCCCCTCTACATGGGATGCCCCCCCGCCAGAGCCTGCAATTTGTCTGTTCCTGGGTCACAATGCACTGACAGCATTTTCTAACCCAGTGTTGCTCAACCCGGTCCTTGAAGAGAACCAGACAGTCCACGTTTTTGCTCCCTCTCAGCTCCCGGCAGAGCAAGAACATGGACCATCTGGGGGGTCCCCGAGGTCCAGGTTCAGAAACACTGTTCTAACCTACAAAAAATGCAAATTGTTGATGACCTCATTACACTCAACATTTGGAGAGGAACAAAGACTACAAACAAGCCCAAACTTTTTTTCCTCTTTGCTGAAGAACAGTTTAACGTACAGTGCCATAGTTCTGGGTAATTGATAGCTCATGGAAGCAAAAAAAGTCTAATGAAAATTTGAATAATTGATGCAGAGAGATTATTGTGGAGTGCAATATGTTTCACTCTGACTTTGAGGATCTATTTACACAAACTCAGCACTAAAACTGTAGATTAGTGCGACTCATTTGGTTTAACAGGTGACATAAAATTTCCAATGAATGCGTTCTAGCAATCAAAACTGTATCTTATTGTGTATCTTATTCACAGCAACTCTGTCTGTATGAACCTGGTTAACAATCCTGCCATTATTCAGCTGAACATGTGTCTAAGCTCTGCTGACCATTCAATGGCCCATAAGTTATTTAATCCTCCATTCCTATAGTCTGTTGTACACTAAGCCTGTTGTCACTGAATTATATATAAAAAACTACTGTAGTATCCACAATAGCAATAGTATTAATACTATGAGCAATTCACAGATAAAGATTGAGGTGAGATGATTGCCAGATAGAAAATGCTAGATGCATCTTCCAGGCAAAGAGATTAGATTTAATTTTAAAGCAATTTATCTGGTTTTACTTCCTGAAATACTGTAACAAGGTATCTGCATTATGAACATATTATTCTACCTTATATATTAATTTATAGTATTATAGCTGTCTCAGTGAACATATATAGTCATTTAGGCATTTATTTAATATTCATAAATTCCATTAGATGAAATTAAACTTGGATTCCTGAAGTAAGATACTATGTATTTCACAGTAATGTAAAACAGTCAATAACTAAATATAAAATGTAATTTGGATGTGTGACTGCATTAACACTTTGTCAAGTCTCCCTATAGCTCTTTAATGGGGATGGGAAAGCACTGCAAACTAATTAAATTGACCCTATCACATAAAGATTTCTCTCCTCATCAGAGGGCAGTATTTCAATGATATATATTTTTTAAATCCCATTTTGAAGTTAGAGAATAGGTGCCCTCTTAAAATCCCTATCTCATATATGGCCTTTTGTATGCCATTGAAACTGACTTACTGTGAGTGACAATGAACTTCTCCAGTAT
>JAODJU010000036.1:13823412-13835218 GCA_026776725.1 Gnathonemus echidnorhynchus
TATATATATCATAGGCTAATAGTATCCCATCTATAGAACCTCAGCAACCTTCAACACAGGTGTGTTTTAATTGCTGAGTGATGACAGGGTCACAGTCTGCATGGACCACGGGACATGGGGCAGGGGACAAACATGCTTATCCATCCGGTGCCACTTGTTAGTTCCCATCCAATGTCCGCCAGGTCACATGGCTATGGGACAGCCAGCTCGGCTCAATGGGAGAACCCTGTGACATAACCCCTTTGGGTGACGGATGCTTGACTCCCAGTGATCCCCCCTTTGCAGTAAAAATAAGAAGTTAGGAAAGGGGCAGAATGATGAGCTGCTCGGAAGAAAGAGGGAGCAGTGAAAATGCCTTTGAAAGACCAATGAAAAGTTCTTGTTATTTTGGGGATTGAAAAGAGGTTTTTAAACTGGCAGAAATGGTTCTTGGACCTGGATTTACATAAATAAAAGGAAGACACATATTTATGTCCAGGGGAAATAAGGATCAGATGGGAGGAACGTGACAAGAGGCTGACACCCTCAGCCCCCCCCCCACCCCCCCAGCCTGGACAATGAGCAGAACAGCACCAAGCTGGCAACTCAGTAGATGTTACATAACATTTCCAGTAATAAAATATATGCTTCAGGATTATTTTGGTACGTGAAACACAGGAGCAGATGCTGGAAAAGAAAACACTGTTAAATATTTGTGTGTAATCATTTTTATGTAATAATAAACTGCTCCTTTTTGAATACAGTACATAGTACAATATATTTTCCATTCATCCATCCATTCATCCATCCATCCATCCCTTATCTGCCACTTATCCAGTGCCGGGTCATGGGGGTAGCAGTCTACCAGGGATACCCAGACCTCCCTCTCCCCAGCCACCTCCTCCAGCTCCTCTGGGGAAATGCCAAGGCATTCCCAGGACACCCCAGACATATAATCTCGCCAGCGTGTCCTGGGTCTGCCCCGGGGCCTCCCTGTTGGACATGCCCAAAACACCTCCCCAGGGAGCTGTCCAGGAGGCATCCTAGACAGATGCCCAACCCACCTCAATGGTGTCACACCCACCCGGTCACGCCCATTTCTGACGGCGGCAACAACAGCTGGTCCTGCCCACGGATGATGGGACTCCCTATTTGAGCCCCGCACCGGCAACAGGTCGGTGTGAGGTATTGTTGGCATGCCACTACTGAGCGCTCCAACTCTCTCTTTTCCCCGCAGTTACATTACGTCCGTCTGGCCCTCCGCGAGTTACCCGCGCCTCCTGCCTACCCTCCTTCCCGTCCACCATGACTTCCCTCGTGGATTCCTCTCCTTCATGTGTCTGCGTCCTCGGACAGACTCCACGGCTCTTCGACCCTTGGACCCCCTCTCGACTACGGCATCTGGATACGTTTAGGCTTCAGGCGATATATACGGATGGATTCCTGGAAAGACCCCGCTATGACCTCTGACCCCTCTCTGTCTCATCCCTAATAAACTTGGTAGCTCGAAATCTTCTGTCCTGGTCTTGTGTTCCGGTACAAATGGTGTCTTTTCGATGCAGAGGGGCAGCTGCTCTACTTTGAGCCCTTCCAGCATGCCGAAGCTCCTCACCCTATCTGTACAGCTGAGCACAGACACCATATGGTAGAAACTCATTTCTGCCATTTTCTTTCCACAATCTCATTCTTTCGGTTGCTACCCAAAGCTCATGACCATAGGTGAGGGTAGGAACGTAGATTGACTAGTAAATTGAAAGCTTTGCCTTCTGGCTCAGCTTCCTCTTTACGAAACAGAACGGTACAGCATCTGCATTACTGCCAATGTTCCACTGATATGTCTGTCAATCTCCCACTCCCTTCTTCCCTCACTCGTGAATAAGACCCCGAGGTACTTAAACACCTCTGCTTGAGACAGTAACTCATCTCCCACCAGGAGAGGACAATCAACTGTTTTTGGGTTGAGAAACATGGCCTCAGATTTGGAGGTGCTGATCCCCATTCCATCCACCTCACACTCAGCTGAAAGCCACCCCAGTGGATGCTGCAGCTCACAGCCTGAGAACGACAACAGGACCATGTCATCTGCAAAAAGCAAAGATGTGATCCTGAGACCCCTCCACCCCTTGGTTATGCCTAGAAATTCTGTCTATAAAAATTATGAATAGAATAATTCATAAGGGGCAGCCCTGGCGGAGTCCAACACACACCTGGAACATGTCTGATTTACTGTTGGCAATGAGAACCAAGCTCTCGCTCTGTTTTTACAGGGACATGATGGCCTGCAACAGCGAACCCCATACCCCATTCTCCAGAAGCACCCCTCCCCCATACGACTCCCCAAGGGACAGAATTGTATGCCTTTTCCAAACTCCCATGAACCATCCAGTATCCTTGTGAGGGTGAAAAGCTGGCCAGTGTTCTTCAGTCAGGACGGAATCCGCATTGTTCCTCCTGGATCCGAGGCTCGACCAATGGGCGGACCCTCCTCTCCAGTACCCCAGCATAGACCTTCCCAGGGAGCATAAAGAGTGTGATCCCCCTGAAGTTGGAACACACCTCTGGTGCCCTTTCTTAAAGATTAGGGCCACCACCCTGGTCTGTCAATCCAAAGGCACTGTCCCCAGTGTCCATGCAATGTTGAAGAGGCATGTCAGCCAAGACAGCCCAACAACTCAGGGTGAATCTCATCCAGCCCTGGAGCCTTACCACCAAAGACTTTTTTTGACTACTTTAGTGACCTCAGCCCTAGAGCTGGACAAGTTCCCCTCTGAGTCTTCTAGCTCTATTTCCTCCAGGGAAGGCATATCAGTGGGATTCAGGAGGTCCTTGAAATATTCTCTCTACCACTTGACTATATCCTACGGGGCCCCTGAAGGGACCTGTGCAAAAAAAATGGTCTTACTTTCACGTGCGCATGTGAAACTATCTTGTGCGCACACGAAAGCAAGTCGTGCCTATGCGAAAGTAAGAGCATTTTATTGTTTTGCACAGGTCCTTTCAGGGGTTCCGTAATATCCCCATTTGAGGTCAACAGTTCTCCTTCCATGCTATAATCAGCATGGATAAAGGCTTGCTCCCCCCCAGCCCCCAGAGTTGCCCGACAGTTTGCCAGAACCTTTTTGAGGCCGACTGAATGCCAAAGCCGCATTCCACTTGGCCTGCCGGTACCTGTCAGCTGCTTCAGGAGTCCCACAAGCTAACCAAGCCCTGAAGGCCTCCTTCTACAGTCTGACAGCTCCCTTTACCCCAGGTGTTCACCACTGGGTTTGGGGATTGCCACTGCGACTGGCACCAACAACCTTATGGCAACAGCTTTGCACAGCCTCATCAGCAATGGAGTCCCAGAACATGGCCCATTCAGGCACAATGCCCCCTGACTCCCTCAGGATGCAAGAGAAGTTCTGCCGGATGTGTGAGTTGAAGATCTCCCAGACAGGTGCCTCTGCCAGAAGCTCCCAGCATACCCTCACTATGCGTTTGGGTTGACCAGGTCTATCCGGCATCTTCTCTGCCATCAGAATCAACTCAACACCAAGTGGTGATCAATTGGCAGCTCAGCTCCTTTCTTAATCGAGTGTTCAGAACATCGGACACAGATCTGACGATACGATAACAAAATTGATCATCAAGCTGCATCCTAGGGTTCTCTGGTGCCAGGGGCACTTACAAACACCTTTATGTTCTAACATAGTGTTCGTTATGGACAAACCGTGGTTAGCACATTCCATTGTTAAGTCACCAATCAGATTTTGATCGGGCAGGCCATTCCCTCCAATCACAGCCTTCCAGGTTTCACTGTCATTACCCACATGAGTGTTATAGTCCTCCAGCAGAATAATGGGGTCAAAAGAAGGAGCACCTTCCAGCATCCCCTCCAAGGCTTCCAAGAAGGCCAGCTAAACTGGTGTTCAGTACATACACCCAGACAACAGTCAGAGCCCTTCCCCGACTCAAAGTTGAAAGGAGGAGACTGTCTTATACACCCGGGTGAACTCTAATGCCCTGGCACCAAACCGGGCAGCTATAAGTAGACCCATCCCTGCTTGGCGCCTATCCAGAGTGGGATAGAGTCCAGCCCCTCTCCAGGAGTTTGGTTTCAGAGTTCAAGCCACGTGTTGTGGTGAGCCTGACTATATCTAGTTGGTATCACTCTACCTCCCGCACCAGCTCAGGCTCCTTTCCTACCAGAGAGGTTACATTCAATGTACCTAGAGCCAGTTTTGGTAGCTGGCAATTGGTCCGCCAAGGCCCCTGCCTTCAACTACCACCCGATCTACATTGCACCTGACCCCCATGGCTCTCCCTGCAGGTGATGGGTCCACAGGAGGGTGGACCCATGTTAGTCCTTCAGGCTTTGTCCAGCCGCCAGGCCACCCGGCTCACCTTCAAGCCCACCCCAAATCCCTGGCTCCAGGGCAAGGCCCCAGTCTCCCCAGTCCAGGCAGAGTAACAGACAACATAGCTACTAGGACCATAGAGACACACAAACCACTCCACCACAATAAGGTGGCCACATAGTTTGAGGGTACAACATAAACTCTTCTTTTGGGCATGCTGTACAGTTGCACCTTTGATGTTGATATTTAACTCTTTTAGTCTGTTAAATACCTTTGTTTAGTATCTGCTGGATGGTTACTGTGCTGTTATACTGTGCAATACTACACAGCCTATTAATACAATATTTATATTTATACACAATGTAATGAAATATACTGTGCAATGAATCATAAGGTGCGTGCCCACATGCATGGAGAATGCGGTATCCAGGCATGCTGGGGATGAGTGGCCTTTCCAGCAAATCATATTACCGCCAGCTCTGTTGACCTTGAGCGTGTCATGAGATAAGATTGAAAGATTTCATTTAAGTCAATGACAACCCAATGGGGTCTTCAGGCAGGTTATTTTTCTATTCACCAGCTCTGGACAGTAACCCAATGCTATTAGGCTCAAATCAGCTACATACTGTACTTATTGAAGTTGGCTCCTAGTGCTGATTAGATTAAACTGTGTCACTGAGCAAATTAAATACAGAAACCAATTATTTTACCTCTCCATATCTGTATCTAGGTAATACACAGGAGAGATCAGCTGGTCCTCATCTTTACATATGTTTGATTTCTGTTTCTTCCAGTGAGGATGGCATAGCCTATATAAAACAGGGGTGATCTTAGCAATACAACAACATAATCAACTTAGTACCAGTGTCAAAACTAGCATACTTCCACCAAATGTACGTTTAGGCTTTCTTTTTCCAGCTGGCTTTTTGATCGTGAGTCTTTCCCAGTTACAGAAAAGCCAGCCAGCTCATCTGAATTCCAAGGAGCGTGGAGTCCGATCGGCTGTGAAGTTCACACGAGGAGTCCCACATCTCCTCGATTCTAAATCGAGTTCGGATCCCAGAGCTACTGTTCTTGTAAGGCTTTGCTCAGAATGAAACGATCCTTTGCCGCGAACACATTCGGCACCGGATCCTTCCCGCCTTCCCCGTATTTGTATATACATTCCTCAGGCGTCTCATTTCACCCCGTGTTTTGCCCGAGGCGGAACATGCACATCAACAACCAATCAGAGCGCAGAGAATTCGGGCGGCATAAAAGGCAGACGAGCAGTGTTTGTATTGTGCTTTCATCTCCTGGCCGTATGTGTGACACACACACACACACATACACGCACAATCAAGCCTTCCCAATTAAATGATCCCCCTGCTTTTTCACTTAATCTTTAGGTTTAGGCTAGACTGAATTTAAAGGAAGACACCAAAAACTATGACAGATGAAGGAGAAAGGAGAATCAAATAAAAGGAAAGAAACACAATCAGCGTTCAATGCAGGAGCAGATGCCTGTGTGCGATGCGGCAGAACGCCAGCATATACATTCAGGATGGAAAGTGGCCAGCACATATACTCAGGATGGAAAGTGGCCAGCATATACACTCAGGATGGAAAGTGGCCATCATATACACTCAGGATGGAAAGTGGCCAGCACTCCTTACCCCCATTCTTCTTATATAAGGATTAATATGGTACTAGTACACTGTACACAAACAAAAACTGGCCAATTTAGCCCACGGGATAACCCGCAGACATACCTCCCGGCTGGGCTGTCCGCGGTCCTCAAATACTCATCCTGGCAGTTTTATTTCCCTCTCCCTTTAATGCGATGACAACTGCCTGCTGAAGTGATAAGGAAACCCCATTTAAATGCATATCTGTGAGAAATTCCCGTGGCCAATTGACGGCCATTGGGTGACAAGTGAGAATAAAGTCTGTCCGTTGGATGACCAGAGCCCTAAAGGCTAATTTATACACTGTAAACTCACTCGAGTATGTCCTTCAAATGCCTTATATTTCATAGACAAGCTCCGTTGAGAGCTCTGTCTGTCATAAGCTTTGCATAGTTGAAATGGGGTCATGGTTTAAGTCGGAGACACTCGGTATTGCAATATTTTGTAGGGTTCTTAATGCCCATTGATAATCAGAGGATTATTTGCAGGTCTTTTTCCTAGATTCCTGCGTTTGTAGTTGCGTAATGTGCTGGTCGCTCTCACAGAAGCCAGGAAAGTGGCTTTGGATATACAGCAGACAGCTGTCCGGCTGACGGACCGTGTGATTGGTCGGAATACTTCACCGCTCTCAGAGAGTCTGCTTTATATTAAACGGGAAGCTATTTTACTCTGCAGTAAATAATCGCTGCTCACGGTCAAGACGTCGCTCACTCCCCAGCCCTCCCCTGCCTACGTTTCTGACCTTCAGGTCGCTGCAGGCGTGCGTTCAGGATCCGCAGTGGCTCCCGGCATGCGGATCTGTACGCAGCACTCCGCTTTCCGCTCGGAAATCTAATTACAGTGACACGGCCGAGATCCTCAATCCAAACCGAAAATAAATTGAAAACAAACAAATACACGGGAAACATTAAGCAAGAGTAAATAGCAGGTGAAGGTGGCATGCTGAATTATGAATACAAATGGATTTATGCAGAATGAATTAATGTAGGGCAAAACAAAGTTTTTTTACAGATAAAAGCACAGTAACTGTATGGTCGAACTTTGGCCTCCGTTAAACTAGAAGGCACCATTTCCCCCCCCTGCCCCCTGCCCACACACACACACACACACGCACAGTCCGAGAGCGCATGTTCGCATGCTCGTCGTGTCATTGCCGTGACCCTAGGCGAGGTTGCAAATTACCATACCCCTGATTGGATAAGTGGCCGAGGATGGATTGATACTGATACTGAATGGCTCTCGCCTTGCACTTATCAGTGAAGAGCATGTTTGAAATGGATAAATCCTCATTCCGTTGATATGCAGAGTTTCACAAATATTGCATGGAGGACTTTGTGAAAGTGCATTTTGCCGGGCAAGGATGAGGAGGGAGATCTGCAGATAGAAGCGTGCATAATTCAGAACTCGGCGCTCTCGTCAACCTGATACTGAAAATACTCAGTTCAAGCTGCTACTAACTTAAAGTGACCCGACCTCACAAAAGGAATTTCTGGAACCTTCTATCATAAGCCTCCTAGCTGGCTGCATGGAGAAAAAAAAAAAAAACATGGCCAGAGTTGTCATAGAAAGAAATGTATGGAACCAGTCTGTGGGGGTGATGGGTAGTTAGGGTTTGGGCTCCGTGCCCACATCCAGTAGGTCATGAGTTCAAATCCCACGGCCTGTAGAATTATCCACTTCTTCTCCACACTTTTGTCGCTGTCCAATCGAAAAGTGCTGGAGAAACAAAGTCTTAGAGTTTATGTGTCATGCCAAAACATAACCTTGGCTATTTTAGGGCTGATTTATGTAATATAGCGCATATTAATAAAACCGATTTCTCTAGATGAAATATGTCGAGACTATTTACAAAGGTGTCAGAGCTTATGAAAGATTTTATTAAGGCAATATTTTGTATTTATACAGTCCTATAAAGCCGTGTCTGAATAAACACAATGAATATAGTGCCTTTCTTGTAAATAGATATGCTTCTATAACTATGGGTATATTTTGCTTTTTGTGTATTTGTGTAGCTACTGTGTAAATGAATATTTGTATTCCAGGGGTGGGTGCAGAGGCTTAGGAGTCTGTGGGGTGTCAAACTGCCCACTTTCTCATTGGGAATGAATGGGAGTGAAGTGTAACATTTCTGCGTATTTACATACCATATATGTGCTAATGATGTTAGCTTGTCTGAGTACTGAGTACTGTTGAGATCAGAAAGCTTTGTATTTCAATTGGCAGTATAATGCCCTAGCAAGCGGTCCACTATCTACTTCAGCCTTATCCCTTATTCAGTTTTTGTGAGATTGCATAAAAAGGGCCAGCTGCTGTTACACACCCAGTAGGTAAATTTCTGCTGCTTTTAAAGTGAAGCTCAGATTCTCTTTGATTACCAGTAAAAGTATTAGTTCAATAAATGTTGGGTTGATGTGATATAAACCCTGTCCAGTGGACATCCTATGAGGTGAATGGGACCCAGGCTGAGCCTGGCCTATAGGCGACATAGGCCATCGCCTAGGGCACCATTTGATTAGGTGGTGCAAAAAAGCAGGTGAAAAAAATCTGAAGAAATAATTTGGGGTTGGATTCCATGACATTACAGTTATTCACACTGGTTTTAAGCCCTAAGCAGAATGTCATCGCGGGTGCCGGAACACCGAGGGCCAGTCCTGATGGGACCATTAGCCACCCAGAGCAAATGTCTTGGTCAGTAAATATAAAACAATGAAAACATAAAATAAATAACCCCCATTGTCATCATACTAACAACACAGAGCATCATTTTCCCTGAAGAACAAATTATATTACCTTAAATTTCATTAAATTACAAATTTACACTGATATACTGTACTACCAACAGAAAAACAAAGTCCAGACACACAGGAAATAGATCAGCAGGAAGTAACAATTGACTTGGGATGCCTACGGTTGAGTCCATTCATCCGTTTCCAATAATTGTTTATCCAGTCAGGGTCACGGTGATCTGGGAATCTCTCCCAGGAGATGGATGGTGAGCTAACAGCGAGCATAGTTTGTTGGTCCATGAGGACTCACGCATTAACAGGCTGATAAGGAGCGGACCCCAACACTGAAACAGCACCTCCTTAAATGGCCATAAGACGGCTCTGCATAGACAAAGCAGCGCCTAATTTAGTCCATGAAGCTGGGGGATGAACCTCCACTGACACCTCAACAAATCAGAACCAAAAATATCCTTATTCTTATTCAGATAGCTGCCATCACATTTCGATTTCTTCATTTTTAATCAACAATTTGTTACATAGAGCACATAAATTAAAATATGAACCCCTGTCTAGTGTCTGTGAAATCAGAACCAAAGTTAATTTGTGTGTGTGCTTCCCTGGAGGTACATTTTCACATTAATTGGCTATGTCAGAGAGACGTTTATCTGTTCACTTATTGTCATCTATGCTTGTGAGAAGTATATTTACGTTCATTATGGTCTTAAATAGCTGGGGAACTTCAGCTGCATGTGTATCTGAATTTGCCTTGTGAAAGTAGCTTAGTGACATCTAGAAACCAGAAATGCTTTTAAAATAACTTTTATTTATCGGTAACTTGTTTTAGTGGTATAAGACAAAATGTAGGAAACCACAGTTAGTGTATAAACAAGAAGTTAGTGTATAAAGTGTCTTGGCGCTAAATTAGCAACAGAAAGTGCATTGTGTGATGCCGTAATCTCACAAGAGCTACGGGGCTGGCACACATGATGGACACTGATTAGTTTATTGTTAACTCTTGCATCCCAAGAGTTCACCAATTTTGCCTGGCCAAAAAAATGGCTGGCAATCTGAGATATCAGCCCAAGGTAGCTTTGTCCTGCTGAGGTTTCTTTCTTAAACACACAGTGGCCAAAATATGTTTAACCTGTTACTGTCTTTCTCTCTCTACAGCTCTCTCTCAGGAATTAAGAAATATTGGTAACGTTAGGTAAAGAACTCATGTATAATGCATTATAGATACCCTCATAATGCATTATAATGCATTCATAAAGTATTATAAACATGGCTATAACTATTTATAAAAAGGCAAAAGACATTATAGTCATGTCTATTATGCATCATGGATGCTCTGTGAAGCGCTCATCTATTATGCACTATAAATACCTTCATAATGCATTATGATGGCTTATACTGACCATTATAATGCATTATGAAGATATCTATAGTGCATTATACATGACTGCTTTAAGTAAAGTGTTACCAAAATATCTTCTTAACAGCCATTATCGGCTAAAAAAAGGCATTAATGCAAATGAAAGAGCTTCTCCCTCTATTAAATCTCAAGAAACCCCTTTCGAAATGTTATGAAAATGTCAGTTTGTTCGGTGCTGCAATCTCCCAGTGGGGTCTTACAGACATGGTGTTTGTCGGGCTATATACACCTCCATAATTCTCAGCATGATTGACCTGCGTTAGCTAAAGCTTGTGTTTCAGGTGACACCTCATCACAGAGCATGAAAGGCACGGAAGATTAAGAGCTATATTTTCTTACAAATGTAAAAAATGAGAAAATGCGGGTGATACTCGGACCAGCTGTGGTTTGACCCGACCCCAATAACTACTCCAGCCTTCGGGGTCAGCGCTGGTTGCTTCTGAAAAAATATAGTCTGCAAAAGTTATGACATTAAAGATATTTTTGCCTCATCTGTTAAGGTTTTTCTTCTCACGACGAACTCAAAGTCCACTCATAACACAGAAACGCGGATCTAGAAACTAGGGTCTCAAGTGAAAAAGGTAAAATGTTGATTATGTAGCTGTGCCTGCTTCGGAAGCATTTCCCCCAACTCCTGTTTCTCCATACGACCATGTGGAAGCGTTAATATGCACGCTGTTCATTGACTCTTGAGCAGTACCATCTAGCTATGTGCCACCCCTACGTCACAGTTAAATATCAGTCCCTCCATACTCCATACCACTTAGCCAGTAGAGGGCTGCAGTGAGCTTGGAGCCTAGCCTCAGAAACGCACAAGGCAGGAGACTCCCGGGAGGAGAAACCGGCCCATCACAGAGCACCAGCTCACATGCAACCACACACTATAGGCAACTGAAAGACAACGGTTCACCGAAACCACATGCTACGCAAAATGCAGGGAGAACACACAAACTCCACGCAAAAAACTGGAGAAATAACCAAACCCTTAATGCTAAAGGGTTAGCCGCTGTTTCACCGCGCCACAATACAGCTAAACAGGCAAACACGTAATTCGCACATCATCTACAAACATCCTATTGTAGCAAAAAGCAATATAAGCTTCGTTATCCTGTTTGGTGGCCCTACAGAACAAAACACCGCACTGGAAAAGCGATTAAGAGAGAAACGTAATAAAGGCAAGACTTGATCTAGCTACAAATCTCCAAAGTGCTTGCGACCTTTCTTTGGCCAAAGGGAATTAAATAAAGTCTAAATCCATAAGCTGGAGGCGCTGTGGAGACGCATGCCGCACCCCCGCACTCTACGACAGCTTCCAGTTAGACGCAGCACATAATGCAATCGCCCATTAAGCAGCACAGGAAGCTTCCAGGAGGAGCCGCACCTGAGGCAGAGGTAGCGACGGAGGCAGCGGCGTTTCCCGGGAAATCGGCGCCGCGGCCAGCGAGACGGGCGAGCGCGTCAGCGTGAGCAGACAACGCCGAGACAGGCCCCCGCTAAAAGGGGGGGGGTCCCCTGGAGAGCCCCTCCCCCCCAACCCCCACACACAATGGGCTCCTCTTTACCGGATTATTCACACGCGGCAGCACAAAAGTGGAAACGCCGGGGCCCCCGTTCAGCAGCTTAGTGCCGTTTTGCCGGGATAAGCTTCCCCTCAGTTGGGTGGGG